>CM056170.1:20687046-20920337 GCA_029691765.1 Entomobrya proxima | reverse complement strand
TTTGGTCTGGATGATTGTGGACGTTGGTTTGCACGCGGTCATGTCGGTAAGAACGTTTTCACCATTTTAAGTATACCTTATCAATAAATAACTTAACAAACATATTCGCTTTTGATTCAGTTCCTTCAATTCTGCAAGGACCGTTCTTTGGGCATCCATAGACCTTGGTGGTGTCCCATATTCCCTGTGATCGAGTATGATTCCGCAGATGACATGATTGTAAGTGTTTATAAACCTAGTAATAAATTGTCTTTCGATGTCATCCAGAAACTATTTTTCTTTCTCTTTAACTTTCAGGGCTCAGCTTTGCGAAAGATTATGCTTTTGTTGTACTCTTTCACGTGCTTCATTTTTACCAACACAGCCTCGGGAATGATCCTTGACTCGTCCTTGTCTGACGAATGCAAGAAAAAATTGGAGCCACTAAGCTGCAAAGAGGTGTGGGGATGTTCTCCTTCAGCCAGGACCTATGCACAAGTTGTCGCAGAGAAGGCGGAAGTAGTCGAAGGAGGATCCTACGTCTTTGAGATGTTGTTCTTTTAAGAGAAATGGTCAACTTATTTAGTGTTTTTATATCGATTGTGTTTATAAAAATTATTGCATAATGTAAAAGAATTGTATTTTTATTCAAAGTGTACTTTTACCATTTTTAATAAACCAAAATTGCTTCTTGCAAGCCTTGTCTTCTTTCTCTTAGTACAAATTTCACTTTTCTCAACTGCTTTCACCTCCGCGTTCTCTAGATGACGCGGGTGTTCCTTCTGTCCATCTTGGAATTTCTGTCCTTTCCCCATTTCCCAAAAAGCTATATTTTTAACCTTTCTCATTCTCTTTTAATCCCTTTTATTATAAAGTGTAAACTATAAACTTTCAGATTTTCAAGCAACATACCCTTCACAACACCCCCTACTCCCCATTTGCTAATCCAATTCCCAGCCAGCATATACATAAATCCCATAATATTTGGCTTGAGTGAAAGCTCCCAAATAATTTATTTACCACTTGCCGAATTATTGTCAAATCGCAACAACCTGCCTGCTTCACAATTCACACTAAACCACATTACAAATCAAAAGTAGAAAAGGATGAATTGAAATTTGAGAAATAAGACGCACACACACATTCTCTACGTCATTGCATTACCATATTGTCCCCTTTAAATATATAATAAAAGCACAGATTTCTTCTGCTTTCTCCGCAGCAAAAGTTAAGTGAAAAGTAGCAACATATTCTTGTTGTGTGTGGCTTATGACATTTCCTCTCTCTCAGAATCTGGAAAGCAGAAAGAGAATCTCTAATCCGTGCATATATACATTTTCCCCATCATTCCATTAACTCATCATCATGATCATCGTCATTGTCACCCCCGCCATTACAAAATTTCTCCAGATTCCAGTGCTACTGCTGCTGGATTGCGGCTTTGCTCTTCTCAGATAACACACAGGAACATGTAAATAGGAAATAGAAAATGGATGAAAATGCTTGGCATTTGGCATAATATTTTAGAGACCTTTTTGGCTTATGAATTTATTATAAAGCAAGTTGTGCACGTCATTTCCCAAGCGCCTTTCTCTTTCATGTGCTATAAGCAAAACAAATAAAGCTTTCTCTCTTATTCTTCTTGCTCCGTCCATTGGCATAAAAAGGATGACATGTGACATAATTCCAAAACGAAAATGATTATAATAAAATAATATCAAGTTTGTACTGGTCTCTAGTGGAATCTTCCTGCGTCACCACTATACTGGCATTAAAATACAATGACGCCTTTCATTTTGAACGTAACGCGACCTGGCAAGGGGTCCCCCGATTTTATTGCCATGACTACCAAATATGTGTATTAGGGTAGTGAGCACCCTGGTAAAGTTTCCCTTGGCAACGGCTTATAGTTTGTGAGATAAGGGACCTCAAAGTTGAGTTCGTAGAAACACGATAACTCCTACACGTTTTATCCAAATTTCTCGAATAAGGTGTCATTCGACTCCTAATAAAAAGGACTTTTCCTGACTTTTTTTTAGTTTTTTGGAAAAAAATTTCTAACATGCTTTTTTAGCAATTTTTTACAAATTTTTATTTACAAAATTAGGAAAATGAATGAATTTGCAAAAACTAAAAAAAGTCAGGAATAGTCCTGTTTATTAGGAGTCGATTGATACCTTGTTTGTAAAAATGGGATAAAACCTGTAGAAGTTATCATGTTTCTACAAAACTTACCTAAAGTTTTCGAGATGTGATGACTCAAGGTCGACTTCGTAGAAACATGATAACTTCTACAGGTTTTATCCCA
Organism: Entomobrya proxima; assembly: GCA_029691765.1. Classification (NCBI taxonomy): domain Eukaryota; kingdom Metazoa; phylum Arthropoda; class Collembola; order Entomobryomorpha; family Entomobryidae; genus Entomobrya; species Entomobrya proxima. Next base: position 20,918,050 of record CM056170.1, on the reverse strand, counting down.
TTTTTACAAACAAGGTATCAATCGACTCCTAATAAACAGGACTATTCCTGACTTTTTTTAGTTTTTGCAAATTTGCCCAATTTTCTGAAATGTAACGAGGATACTTTTTTAAACCATGTTGTCAACTTAAACTTTTGCGCATAAAATCTTTCTGAGTGAATGTTTAAACAATGTAACAAAAGTCAGTGCTTCTCCTTAATTTTTCCAATCGAATGACACCTTATAATTGAAATTTGAACCAAAATTACAGAAGTTATCATGCGTTTACTGTACATTGGATGCATTCGAATTTCGTAGAAACATGAAAACTCCTACACCTTTTCTTCAATTTTTACAAACGGGGTATCAATCGACTCCTAATAAAAAGGTCTATTCCTGACTTTTTTTAGTTTTTGCAAATTCATTCATTTTCCTAATTTTGTAAATAAAAATTTGTAAAAAATTGCTAAAAAAGCATGTTAGAAATTTTTTTCCAAAAAACTAAAAAAAGTCAGGAAAAGTCCTTTTTATTAGGAGTCGAATGACACCTTATTCGAGAAATTTGGATAAAACGTGTAGGAGTTATCGTGTTTCTACGAACTCAACTTTGAGGTCCCTTATCTCACAAACTATAAGCCGTTGCCAAGGGAAACTTTACCAGGGTGCTCACTACCCTAATACACATATTTGGTAGTCATGGCAATAAAATCGGGGGACCCCTTGCCAGGTCGCGTTACGTTCAAAATGAAAGGCGTCAATTGAAAATTGAAGATGACTAAAGAAAGTAAACAGTAAACAGTAAACAGATCTTTATTAACGTGTCTTTCCCAGCATCACAATTTTCATCATGTTTTTCAGCAAGTGACACAATTTGTTAAATGATTTAACTACATACTAATAACATAAAATATTACTTAACCTATGATTACACACAAAATCATGAATATATTGTTTATTACAATTCATACCTAATGTGAAATCTTTTGGTAGGCTATTCCATAATGATATTGATCTGTATGCAATAGAATTTTTAAAAACTTCGGATTTAAATACAGGCAATATACGACATTTTCTAGTCTCAAATAGTTTGTCAATATCCATTGACTTCTTACAATTATTTAATTCTTCTAACATAAAATTCTTCAAAGTGACAAAATCTCGTCTTTCTTTTACCGTAAGGAAATCGAACTTTTTTAGTACATCTTCATACATACAAATGCGAATATTTCTACGTTTTAGTTTTGATTTGCTCTTTACAATATTAGAATACAGGTAACTTAATAACAGTTTATTAATTTTAGCTTGTAACTGATCTAGTTTTGTGTTACATTGTACAGCCCAAATTTCTATAGCATATTCAACAACCGAAAGTACATATGCACTAGTCATGCTTTTCATGACTTCGATAGTTAGATATTTCTTAAATCCATTTAGGTACTTGATTCGTTGTGAAACTTTTTTAGAAACCATGTCGAAGTGCTTGTCAAACGTCATAGTTTCATCAAACCATACACCCAGATATTTGAATACACTGACTCTTTTAATTACATGAGAATTAATACTAAGGTCTTCGATAATCTCACCTTTTGCACTTATATCTCTACTCTTATGAAACCGCATGAACTCAGTCTTTTCATAGTTCATAATAAATCCATTCTCAGTGCACCATTGGTTAATTTTATCTAGTTCACCTTGTAAAAACTTAAGAATTTCATTGGTGTCATTCCCACTACTATAAATAACTAAATCATCAGCATAGAGCTGATAGGGACATTTCAACTTTTCTCCTATATCGTTAATGAAGAGACTGAAACAAAGGGGCCCAAGGGCTGATCCTTGACTAATACCCCGAGGCAAAGAATAATATTTTTTATTCTCTCTTATTTTGAAACACCTTCGTACTAGGTTTTCGTTTAATACTCTAACATACCACGGTTCCAGTCTAAAGTTTTTCATAAGCTTTTCGATAAAAATCTCGTGTGAAACCGAGTCGAATGCTTTTCTTAGGTCGATAAAAATTGCGACCACCCTTCCTCTAGGTTTATCTATACCCTCATAAATGTATTTCGTAAAATTAACTAAAGCTGTACTACAAGAGTGATTTTTTCTGTACGCATGCTGTTGGCTACTTAACATTGCATCAACACGCATAGTAAGCCTATTAAACAAAATCCTTTCAAATATTTTACAATATATATTCAAAATTGAAATAGGTCTATAATTTTTTGCAGCATTACGTAACCCTTTGCCTTTATACAGGGGTATAACAGTTGCTGACTTAAAGGTACTAGGTATATCCACATTTTGTATTATAAGATTAAAAAGACTACATAAAAGCAAGCTAATAGTAAGAGTACATCTTTTTAAAACTCCTATCGTTGGATACAGGTTATCTATTGGTTGTCTGTTTTTCTGACATTTAATTGCCTCTTGTATTTCACCAAATTTAATGGATGGACTAATATCCTGCTCTTTTGATTCAGTAAAATCGTAGTTTTTGCTATATAACTCGATGCGCTCTTTCAGTGGTACTGCGTTTTGCTGTTCTTGAGGAGGAACAACAAACTCATTGGCTAAGGCATCACAAATCTGCTCGTTTTCTGTAATTTCCTCTTTATCTACCATTAGTGCACATATATTTTGTTGTGACTTCTTTCGAAATCCTGTCAGCTCGTCTATAGCATCCCACATGGACACTGAATCTAATTTTTTTGTAAATTTTGTGTTAAAATATATTTTCTTCTTCCTATTGATTTCATAATTTACCCTATTACGCAGTGTTTTGAACAAACTCCAATCTTCAAGTTTATTGGAGTCAACTGCTTTTCTATGAGCTATATTTCGTTGTTTCATTAGATCTGATATTTCTTTGTCTAGCCAAGGTGAGGCACAGTTTAGCGAGTGTATACACGAATCTCTCACTCATACGATATTCTAGTATGTTGTAGGGCTTGTTAATAGGAGTCGATTGATACCTCACTCGACCCCTCTAACTTAAAGTATGTGGAAGTTATACCCGGGTAAAGTTGACCTCCCGGGAATTTCGAAACTAAATTAGGGTTTCAAAATGTTAGCTTTTTAACTAATTTAAAAACTATGCTATTAACATCCATAAAAAACTACAATTTCTAGAAAAGGAATTTTTTGAAAAACTCAAAAGGTTTGCGAGTTATTGCAATTTTTCGCAAAAAAATATCCGATTTTCGAATTCAAACCATTTGAAATCCGTGCACTTTCGGGTCGATTTGAAAGCGCTTATTAGTACTGTATAATGTTCTTATTAATTTAGTTTTGGAAAATTTGAAATTTTTTTATATACTCAGGAGATATGGCGTTTTCAAAATGCTACCCAGTTTGATGACGTCATCGGTCACCAGGGCTTGGTAGCCTATGTAGAAAACATAAATTTTTCATTTGAAATCAAATGCAATTATACAAATAAACTAAATTAGAGTGTTTCCAAACAAGTTTAACAGTATAAAACAGTTTAGTTTTTAAATTGAGTCAGTTATGTGCAATTTTAAATAAAAAATTCATGTTTTCTACATAGGCTACCAAGCCCTGGTGACCGATGACGTCATCAAACTGGGTAGCATTTTGAAAACGCCATATCTCCTGAGTATATAAAAAAATTTCGAATCGACCCGAAAGTGCACCGATTTCAAAACGTTTGAATTCGAAAATCGGTTAATTTTTTGCAAAAAACCGCAATAACTCGCAAGCCTTTTGAGTTTTTAAAAAAATTCTTTTTCTAGAAATTGTAGTTTTTTATGGATGTTAATAGCATAGTTTTTAAATTAGTTAAAAGGCTAACATTTTGAAACCCTAATTTAGTATCGAAATTCCCGGGAGGTCAACTTTACCCGGGTATAACTTCCACATACTTTAAGTTAGAGGGGTCGAGTGAGGTATCAATCGTCTCCTATTAACAAGCCCTACAACATACTAGAATATCGTATGAGTGAGAGATTCGTGTATACACTCGCTGAACTGTGTGAGGGTTTTCCCTTAACTATTCGTTTCTTAACTGGTGCGTGAGTGTCTAAAACTCTCATTATATTTTCGTTCATGTTATATGAAAGTCTATCCGAACCAGTATACCATAAGCAATCATTATTGTCTGTTATATTGACTTTCTCCATGTCCTCATCAAATTTTTCCCAGTTAACTTTCTTAAATGACCTACGAGATATCATTTTTGGTGGACATTTCTGTATTCTGTTCCTAATCACAACATAACAAAATTGATGATCACTTCCCGCAAATGGAAAGCAGTCAACTTCATTAACCCTATCCTTATTACTAACATACACGTGATCTAATAATCTATCAAACCTAGTTGGCTTATTCAGCATTTGATACCAACCCATATTCATATACATCTTGTAGTATTTATACACTTGTATGTCGAATTCATCTTGTTTTTGCAAGTTAATATTAAAATCACCTACCATAATCTTATCATAATCAAAAATAGCCAGTTTAGTGCTAACGTTGCATAAAATCTCAGTAAAATGACTAATTGATAGGCTTGGGTGCTTATAAACTATAATTACAATAATTGGTTTCATGTAACCTTTCCAAAGTTTCAAGAATAACATTTCTGTGTTAGGTGGTAAGTTTACATTCAGTTCAATAATTTCTACCATGAACTCATTATGTACATACGCAAGTAAACCACCACCTTGGTTTTCCAACCTGTCTTTACGCTTAAGCTCATAATTCTCTACTTTGAATTGATTATCTAAATCTCTATCATTATCTAACTTAGATTCTGTACAACATAAAATAGAACATTTTTCAAACGAGAGTAACGCTTTAACGTCATCGAATTTGTTTCGAATACTATTTATGTTGATATGTCCTATTACTAGACCTTTATTCCACGTTTGGGGTATTTCGATGTGTCCTCCATAGTCATGAGGTTCAACTTCCTGAAGTACATTGTCTTCTATGGATTTGTCCAAAAATGGCAGCTCCCGAGAATACGTATCCTTCAGAAGGGTACACTTATTGCAGTTCCACTCCGTCTTCAAAACTGTAGCTTCATCCACTTGAATGCATTTCCTTGTTTTTGCTGTGTGGAATAGAAGTTTACATTTAGTACATTGAATACTTCGCTGTCGTTTTGTAATTTCACATCCACACGATTTACAAATTCCTTCCATTTTAATGAATCCCTTGGATAAGTTTAATGGAACGGACTTACAGGATTCAGCGTGCAAACCGCACGCCGGTTTTAAGGCAACGGCATAGTCAAACTGATATGCCAGCAGTATCCATCGTCAGGGTCATCTGGGATGGTTCCTATGGTTCACTCGAACTCCATCCGTCCAGTATGTAGTCGCAGCAACACAAAATAGAGTTAATCAGCAGTAATCCGCATCACCACGCATGGTCATTTTTAGTTATTTTAAGAATAACTTGCCTGTTAATGGCTTTTTAACGAGCCGAAGGATCGAGGGGTCAGTGCCAGGGCAGCAACCTCACAAACACTGACATTGATCCATTGGGGATCCACCTCGCTCCGTTTGTCCTCCCCCTGATGATCATCCTTCGCATGTTTTCGTCCTTCCTCTTATGTATTCATTCATCCAGTCATCCATCACTGTGACATCCTTCCTTTCACTAGCTTTGGTGAGGTTGATGGTGAGAATGGTTTGGGGACGTCGGTGTAGCCATCTGTTGAGCCGTTGTGTAGATGCTCCTGGGCATGGTCCCTTGTCTCCAGTGAATTGTCGGATTTAAAGTACTTTTAAAATCGATTAAGTAGTACTTTTTTCACTTAAGCAGTAGCCACAGCAGAAGAGTACACTTTATTTCACTTGTGTATTGAAAGAGCATTTTTTCTGTGTGCCCTTGTGTCAATTTTTTAAAAAATAGTTAGTTTAAAACAGTCAAAAAAAATTAAAAGATAAATATTCAGAGCGAGGAGCTTAGCATTTTGCTTCCTCGCTCTGCTGCTGCTATGACTAGGGATAATCACGGGAAAGTGGAAATAGTGAAGGGTTATGATTTTATGATGAAGCGTGAAAGTAACAGCAGCACACAGACATTCTTTAAAAAAAAGAAAATGATCTGAGGTCTGAGATTTGAAACAAGAGCTGTCACCTTCAAGTATTCAGATTTTGTGCTAAGATAATATTTTAAGCTTACTTACACAGATTTATTATTGATTAGATGCTTTCCATATTTAGCTTTCTGCGAAAAACCTGAGAGAAAGGAATATGGAATATAGATGGAAAGACAAAGAGATTAAAAAGCTGGGTTGACACTTTCACCGCCATCATATCACACCCACATGGGCTTGCTTTCTATTTTTGGCTTGAGTGAGTGGCAGCTTTGCATAAATTCTGTACTGATAACCTACTTAGCACATGAAATTTTGATAATATTTCGTATGCTAAATATTTAGTAGCTATTTCAGTTTCAGAAGATGACGTGACGTCAGCTACAACTGAGCAAGAAATGTCAATGCGGGGGAAGATGACATGTATATCCATTTAGAAATCTAAAAGATTTTCTTCTGTTGGTTTGGGTTTTGTCACTTTCACCTCAAAGACAAAATAGAGAAAGCAAAAATGATTTAAAAAACCAGCTTGTCTTACACCGCCATGTATTTTTGACAAGATGACAAATCGAATTGACATCCACCTCAAAAATCCTTTTAAATTGTTTAGCTTTCTCCACTTTCTCTTCTCATGGTTTAAAATGTGAAAACAGGTATATCTTTTTTCCTAAATTATGCGTATTTTTAAAATGTGGAGAAAATTATATAAAAGTTTGTGGGATCTTGACCGTCTGAACTTGGTAAATACCTCATGACTCAAATAACACTCATCTTTACCAAAACGGAAACGTGAATCTCTACTTATCCCGTATTTGAACAGTGCGTGAGCCGAATTGCGTTTCACCGTCTCAAGTGTAAAGAAATTGTGTACTTCTCCTTAAATTTTCTCCCCATGCATCTTCCTTCCCTTTGCTGTCTGGTGTCTGGCAAAAGGGGAATTTTGATACTTTTGATCTTCCGCTAAGCTTTCTCCCGAGAGCGCTCTTTAGTCTTCTAGAGGCCACACACACATTATTATTTTCTCTCTTGTGGGCTTACAAGCTACATAAGTTTTCCGTGTGTGAGGATTTTCAGCAGAAGAGAAAGCAAACAAGTTGTTCACTTTCTTTCCTCCAAATACATCCGCACCGCACCCCCTCCATCATATCATCGTCATTTATTTCCTAGTCTAGTATATCTTTTACCTTTGAGGATGCTGCTGTGCTGCTGTTGCATTTTATTGTTGTTTGGCCTGTGGCAACTTGATTAACTCCATTCGCACCCACTCACTCGAAAAGTGTTTTGAGGAGGTGAGGATGTGGAGTGAAAAGATGAGAGCGCTCTTTTATACCCAAAAACACTTTCACCGCATTATTTGAGCTAAAGTGTTTGCATACGAAAATCCGGGAAATGGGATATTATTATTTTGTCACCCGGTGGAATTTCTCTGGTAAACAGATACTTCCTTTGTGTTTCGTAATGATTCCTAGTGCTCGATTTCTAGTTGTGTCAGTGAAATGAAGGAACAGGAAAGTCGGGTCTAGAGATAATTATGATGGCAGTACTGTAATGGGAGTGTGCTGCGTCTTCAAAATCTGAATATTTAAAGTAATTTAGCCCTTTGGCTCATTTTCATAAAGTTTTAAGGGCTTAGTGCATTATGCATATATTTATGTGTAGAGTTGATTGATTTACGAAATCCTACATATGTACCTAGTACATGTTTTGTACGCATTAATTTAACAATGCATTAGTGGAGTGGCTGCATGGTCTAGTGGTAAGACGCTCGCCTGGAATGCGTACCCTGCTGGCGGTCGCAGGCGAGACTTAACACGTTCTGATTAAAATTTGTACGTTTTTGACAATTACTTATCCCTGCAGAAGTTTACATACACTTCAAACTTCATGATTGATACGTATCGTAAGTATTTTTCCCAGAATCTAAATATCCACTCTGGTCATTATCCGGTCTGTGGGCAGCGACAATTGCGGCATCTCCGTAAAGCGCACAGCTTACGAGAAATCCAGGTTCGATTCCTGGTGCAGCTCCAACTTTTTGCTTGATTTTTAGCATCATTTTTGAAGCTTTTCATTTCAGAGCAATTTCTGCCATTGATTTAACAAGTAGTTTTTCAAGTTTGTTTGAAAATTTACTATAAGAAAATGACTTTTTTATTTCAGTTTGTGAGTTGTTCGGGATTTGTGCATGTGCATGGATCAATTCTTATAAGTTATTGCACTCGGTTAATTTTTTTTACAAAACACATAATTTGCATTTCAACACATTTTCAATGATGCTTATTATGCTTATCTTACAATTAGACCTTCAACTTGAGTGTCCTCATCCTCTAATACCTATTCAACTGTTCAACTCAGTATCAAACTGTTTGACGACTAGCTAACGTCAAAGTGGTTCAAACATCTCACCTTACTGTTGGCAAACTTGCATTCTTTATTTTTCCCTTTCTATTTCCTCCTTCACACGGCATGTCTTCCTTCTCTCATGTGCCGTGTGCCATACTTTCCCAAACAAAAAAGACAAGACAAAAACACGAAAAGAAATTTCACAACTTTCCTTGTCCTCCTCCCCACTTTCCCTCTTTTCTCTTGTTTTCCATGTAATCTCCATTTCTATTCTTTTTCCAAATTGTACCACAATATTGAAATCCGACAAAACCACTAGCAAGCAGCATCACCTTCCGAAAAACTTGCCATTGTTGGAATTTGTAATAATGTAATAGCTAATAGAATAGAACTAGTAGCATAATATAACATGCTAGAAGATGGGGCAATATACTATTCTTGAAAAGTGAGAACAAGAACACAAGACTACATTTTATTACAACTTTGTCTGTTGAAAAGAACGCGACGAGGAGCAAGATGTGAAATGTTAAAGAAAGAGAGATTCGGAGGTAAAACACGAACTTTCTTTTTGTGTGTCTCATGCTCTCTCCAAGAAGAAAATTTAGTCCAGGAAGAAAAGTTGTGGAAAAGCAAGATGGAGCACGACATCCCCCCTTTTCACGGCAAGGAACATGGGACAAGGCAGAAAGAAAAGTGAAACCTTTTTTGTTCATAATATCTCAATTGAAAAAGCATAAAATGAAATGATGATCCTTCTTTCTTTCTTTTTGGTACAACCCGGAAAAAAGTGAAAGTAAGGAAACAGACTTTACAGTTCTCAGGTTGTTGCGGTATAATATGTAGGATTGGTGTTTTGTGTTGTGTCAAAATGCTTTTTAGAAATGGCAACGATGAATGGGCAAAATAGTTACTGGGTACAATTACCGTTTCCAAGAGATGTAATTTCCAAGGAGTTACCTATGCAAGCTTCAATACGACCACTGTATTCTTTTTATGTTAATTGGTGTTAAGATGGTAAAAACATGAGTTGAATAATTTCGATTAACTGCAATAATTTAAAACAATGAGACAATGAAACGCTTGTGTTGTTTTGCCCTTTTATTTATTTCTCAAAAATAAGCGTAACAAGTATTTCCTTACAACCACGTTGGTACATAACACGACTAAAAGTTAAGTATGCTGCAATTAAAATCACGATATGAGTGACGTTCTAAACTAATTCACTACACTAAACGAACTTTTGGAAATTGGCCAAAACTTTCCAGTCAAGACTATAGCTAGTGATTTGAACAAAACAAAACTGAAAATGAACTATATTACGAGTTTAAATTACAATAAAATTCATATAAATGGTAAAGTCAAATGTGTAGCTATTAAAATAATATAATCATTGCATCAAAACATTTACTTTGATGGCTTGTCAAACTAATACAATTCTTGAGCTGTTTACGATAAAACTTACAAAGTAAATACTTATAAAATTGTGAATTTATTCCCGTCCCCCAACTTCCCCCTTTCCCTGTACCCCACCCCAACCTCAAAGCATTTCAACCAGCTCACTGGTCTTCCCAATAAGAAACACATTAGACTCACAAACCTTACACCCGGTCATCATCGGCTTACACCAATTATGATAGACATGTCCACAACTCAATTTCAGCTCATGATCTTCATAAATAACCTTGGTGTCACAACGTACGCAAACAAACGGGGATCTCTCAGGTCCCACCACATAAATTTCCATCATTTTCGCATCCACAGGAAGCTCCTTGTACGTACCACCCCACTTTGGGCTTTTGCTGATTACAATGTCCCTGGCTATTTTGGTCATTTCATCATTCTCAGTTTTCAGGTAGAGAACTGACCTGGCATTGCACAAAATTAGGCCTTTGACAACTACTCCACTGTTCTCATTTGGGTTCTCACTTGATGATGATGATGCTGATTTGGGGCAAGCTGGACAGGCAAGTAGATCTTCGCCATTTTTTAACTTTTCCAAATTGAATCGCATCGCCCCATATCCCTTTCGGTGGATTATCTCTTTCTTGCCCAGCTTTTCAGGGTGGGCGTTGCTGGAACACTTGGGGTTTTCGCAAGTGGTCACAAGATTCACTCCGTTGCCATAGCGAGCCCACTTGGGTGTGTTGTCAGAATCATTCGAACTTCGTAAAAAGGTGTCCTTGAGGCTTGGCATTGCCATGGCCTTCAAATTTTCCAGTTGCAAGAGCCACTCCTTCTTTCCCCGGAGGTATAGCTTGCCTCCGGGTTTGGTTATGCCCAGATCTTTCAAGGTTAAAAAATCTACAATGTTTCCCTTTAAACTTTTGTCGCTAGACAGCTTTTGGACATGCGGGGGGTAGTCATTTAATTTCTGGTAAATCTTTAGCTTTACGACCTTGATCGTATCCTTGCTGGTTACAGTAACCTCAATTGAGTTCAATCCATATATCCAGATTTCGATCGGGAACCCATTTTCAATAGGCTTGTAAATTTGCAATGGATTTGCTTGGCAAACCAGTAAATCGTCAATGTCGGTATTCCGGTGATCAATAATGCTACCATTGTGGCGCATGGTGTAGTCTGAGGGGAAGTCCTGTAAATCAGCGTTAACAACGCGGGCCAGTACCTTACAGGATTTCTTTTGGTACTCGCGGATGACAGCGTGGTAGGGGTAGGACATCTTCAAAATGGGCTTCTGCGTAAATCATGCAAAATGCAAGTTCATTAGTACAAAAATTGACTTTAGGTTAGTTTATTAGCCGCAGCTAACAGAAAACCAATTATTGTAAAGATTAAAATTGTAATTTTTGGCTTACCACGCAATGTGAAAGCCACAAAACTTCAATTCAAATCAATAAAAAATATTTTTGATTGATCAATTTGAGATTGTAAAACAATAAAGTACCGAATGAAAGGAAAGACCATAAAAGTATATTTTGCTTTAAGTTTATTTTAATTTGGTTTGTATGCAAGCAGCAGTGAGCTGGAGAGATAATCTAAGCTGCGGATCCAAAGGAAGATTGAACCGAAGCTGTGCTCAATGCTGTCATTTAATATTTTGAATTCGAGTTTTGTTCTCTCCACATCTCCTTCATGCTGTTGTATGACGATGACGATATTACTTGCAGTCTCGCGACGGTGACGTATATCAGCATGAGAATAGATATTATGAGTTGAGGTCCAGAGAATGCAGGCATAAGTACATTATATTATAATTGTTGTATCAGCATTTAATCCAACTTCGGAATACAAAAATAAGGCATGGCATTAGTCATATTTTTCATATGCATAACTATAATCCTTAAAGTCGGTGTGGTTGCGTTGATATATGGTAAGCATGAAGAAGGAGAATGATATTTACCTACGTATTAACGTATTGTACCCTAACAAGCAATTTGTTTCTCAGAAAAGTACGACATCCAGCCTAAGATGTTTTTACAATATCACGTACATACATGTACATGCTTGAACATTTTTGTTAATCCCCGTTTATGATAACTTTTCAGTTTGTCGTCTTTAAATGAATGTACGTAATTGCATTTTATTGTGTTGCTTGACCTTATTATACCTAACCACTAATAAAAATAAATGAGCTTTAGTTTTGTATCTTATTCATCAAATTCCAATTTTTATGACGATTATGGAGCATATGGATGAAGATATGAGGTACAAAATCGAACGGTGAAATCAAATTGGAAGTGAATAAGTTACTTGCTTTGTTTGATCTTTGAAACAAAGAAACTTTTTGTTCTTTGAAAAAGGCAAGAGTCGTCCATGAAAATATTCAAGTTTGTGTGGTGCTCAGCAATATGTAGATCGTGAATGATATTTGGTACCACTACAATACGAGCATCGGCTAATTACTTTTACCATATGTTAGTACGTCCGAATGTTTCTAAAAATTTCATTGAATAGTAAATTGTTTAAACTAAAATTATTTTTTAATGTTTGGTATTAGTAGTTAGCGAAGTGTTAAAATACTGGCATAAGTTAACGATTGCTAAAACGCTCTAAATTACTGTTGAAGTATCATAGAATTATTTTTGTTTTATTGCTGTTTGTTTTCTTATGCTTGCTTCAGATATATTTCATTACGTCATCATTTTCCCAGCTCCATTCTCTATGTTCACCTTTGACACTACTGCCTTGCCATAAAACAAACTATTTAGTCTACTGACGTGCTTTATGCTTCTTTAAAAACCGAAACTTTACACCTGCGCAGTTTAGTAATAACCATGCACAGTTGGAAATAACCGTAATTTGAAACTCGGTTGTGCCGGAAATAGGTTCTCAGTGACCTAGGTATGATGCCGGTGGTGGGTGGTGGCGGTGGTGTGTTGAAATGAGATGAACGATGATAATAACGTGATCGAAGTAAACAACAACTTGTAGGGAATTTTGGGGTTAATAAAAGTCAAGTAAAATGATTTAATTACACGAAGTAAACAATAAGTCAATTAATCAGTTATTTTTCCCCTTAAAAACTTGCCAATCTGTGCTTGCAAGCTAATAATAATTTAGGTATACCGACGACGACAGAGGCTTGCGTGTGTTGCTTGTCTTGACTCTTGGGAGATTTCTGGTGGGCTCGTCTCTCTTCTCTCTTGTACCACAAGCCCAAAAACTGGAAAGCGTCACTAAAATGAAATGGCATTCTGACATTGGTAGAAATAAAAGCTCTCAGGATTGGCTAAAATAACGATACGCCGAATTGGCTGAGAGCAATGACTGTTCATCACAACTAAATATATTTCCTACGTATTATTGACATATTACGAAATACAGCTAGCTTGTGAACAGCTAAAATAGGCGGAGACAAAAAACATACAAGAACATTTTACAACTCAACAGGGCTGAAGGCCCAAACAAAGAAAAACTGCTTCTCCGTTCCAAACAACAGTTTTATGTTGCATTTGCTACAATCCAAATGGATCATGATGTACAATTAACTTCGTAGATGTATTCCAGCAAAATATTAAAGCAAAATATATTCGATCCATCATCAATATAACTGCTACGATTCATATATGTATTAGTTTATTTTAAAAATATAATTTGATGAATTATATAATTATTAAAAAACCAGCAAAATACTAATAACGAAAGGCTTAACAGAACAGTTTTTGAAAATTTGAAAGTAAGTTTTGCTTTGATTTATTGAAGAGTCAATTGTCAACATGAATAATGAAATCAAATGAACGCTACTATTATGTATGGCAAATAATTTAATGGTGAATGTAATGCATTTTAAAATATATTTCACAAATTGGTATTTCACTAAGTTTACAAAAAGATTAACATAAATTTACAAAAAGTTAAATTTCTTTTTTAACATTTAGAAGATTTTGATGCTATAGAAAATACAATGGTAAAAAAATGGTCCTTCAAATCTCGACACATTCAGATTCAGATGCAGGATATCAGCATTTTAACCATTTTTACCAGTTTACTCGTTCTTCTCATCAACCCAACAAGCGTGAAAATCTTGGCATCACAAATCATATATGAACATGTCATACGTAAATTAATTTTACATTGTTCATTAGCCGCAATGCCCGCAATTGAAACAAACTCATACAGATGAAATAGAACCAGTAGTTGTTGTAAACAGGTCCAAGAAAAGGTTAAACAACAAAAAGGATCAGTAAAACTTTAATCATATCTCAATTGAAAGACCGTAAAATGATATCATTAAGCTTCGAGAAGCACCGCACCTGTACTCTATGAAATATTCCAATACAGTCCCTTTATATTAATTGGTGTTAAGATGATAAAAACATGCATAAAGTGGAGAATTTTGAGTAAATGCAATGATAATAAACCATTGGCAAATGGACATAATTAAGGATCGAAGATTGGTCCAAACGCAAGGTTAAATTAAACAAATGGACATCATATTTGTAATCTTGGTCAAAAATGGAACTAAAATCATGTGTCGCACAGCATATGTCCATTAACTTGAAATATTTAACAATTAAGGACCCAAATCAGGGCCTAAATAGTTAAATTTTAACAAACAAACCGTGGATTCGTAATTCTGGTAAAAAATGGACCTATAATCATGTGTCACACAGCATAGATCCATTAAACTAGCGGATTTGAAAATTAAGGCCCTGATTTCAGGGCCTAAATAGTTAAATTTTAACAAACAAACCGTGGATTTGTAATCCTGGTCAAAAATGGACCTATAATCATGTGTCACACAGCATAGATCCTTTAAATTAGCGGATTTGAAAATTAAGGCCCTGATTTCAGGACCTTACAATCCGAATCTTGACAAACGAAATGTGGATTCATAATCCTTGTCAAAAATGGACCTAAAATCATGTGCCGCATGATATAGGTCCTATGTAAAAATGTTGAACCGTTGGTGACCTCTGACCTTCGGAGTTGACCTATTGACCTGAAATTCAATAGGGTTCTGTCCGACCTCCACTAGAGTCTGTATACCAAGTTTGGTGGAAATCGGACTAGCCATCTCTGAGGAAATCGCATTAGGACGGACGGCCGGATCAGGAAATTATAAAGGATCTTCGATCCTTAATAAATTGCATGGGACAAGGAAATGTTTGCGTGTTTCTACCTATTTATTTTTTATTTATCGACAATAATAATATGTAACAAATAGTTTATTGTTATCCAATTGAAACATAACGTAAAACTAAAACTTTAAGTATAGTTAGTACATTCTACCAATAAAACAAGAATCAAAATTTGATTAAGATTTAATCTAAACCTAAGACCTTGATGAAGATTCATAAGAGGTTTCATTGGAAACATAATGAACTGAAGGAAACCCAAAAAGAATTAAAAGTGATAATAGTCAAGTTCCTGTAAAAGGAAGTTGGATTTTAAAGAAAGAATGAAAGGTAGAATTTGATCTTCATCATCACGATAGCATATTTCTAAATCATTTTTACCAGCTCACTTGTCTTCCCCACAAAAAACACTTTTGCATCGCAAATTTTGCAGCCTGTAGGTTTGCACCATTTATGATACGCATGCCCACAACCTAGCATAGGCTTTAGCTCGTAGCACTCGTACAAAATCTTGGCGTCACAACGCACACAGCACAATGGAGACTTCCAGGGCTCCACTGCATGAATCTCAAGGACTTCCGCGTTAGGCGGAATCTCCTTGTAAGTATATTCACATTTTTTGTTGTCGTTGACGATAAACTCTCGTGTCACCCCATTTCCAGTTTTGATGTAGACCAATGCCCTTATTTCACGGAAGAGTAGTCCCTTTGGAACCATGCCAATGCAAAGGGGACTATTCTGTTCAATTTCGATCAGATTAGCTGCTTCTGAACCAGGACAAGCTGGGCAAACAAATTGGTCTTGAGCTTGTCCGCTTCTTACTTCGTGAAAGTTTATCTTCATTGATCCATAACTCTTTCGCTGAATTATTTTTATCTCCCGGTAAACAGTAGAAGGACATTCTGGGCTTTCACAAACGTACACAAAATTTACCCCTTTGCCAAAGTGACGCCAATCAGGAGCGCAGGGTGTTATTGGAAATATTTGGTTGGGATTGACAAGTTCTCGGGATTCCAGTTTTAGCATTTTTGTCATTTCAACCAAACTGCTTCTGCTAACGTACAACTTCACCCCTGGCCCAGTTATTTCGCAACCTTTTAATGTAGATGAGTCGGAAAGTTTAGAACCAGAAAAACGCTGCATGGACAATGCCTGCGATTCTGGAGGATAATTTATAAATTTTTGGGATATTTTCTTCTTCACCAATTTGATGGTATCATCGCTGGTCACGGTAATCTTACAAGTGACACCCTCAGCGTCAACTTCAAGTGGAAATCCATTTGGAATTGGCTTGTAAATTTGGATAGGGTTTTTAGGAGTAGTTAGCAGATTTTCCATTTGTTCTTCACAGTCAATGTCCTTGCCATTGTATCGCATTCGATAGTCTTCTGGAAAATCTTTCAAGTCAGCGTCTACCACACGGGCCAGAACCTTTAAGGAATTTCCCACGTATTCCCGAATAACAGCGTGTTGTGAATGGGACATTTTCAAAATTGGTTTTCTTACCTAAAAATCACAAGTTTATAACGGCTAGTTTTATGAATCTCTACAAATCAAGATTTTGTATTATCAAAAAATCATTCATATTTTCTTAAGTACTTACCGACACAAAATTTACAACAGATACAGAAATCGGGAGTGTAAAACACACCAGCAAAATTTTCAACTGAATATCGCTGCGATTTAATTGGTTAGTTTAGTTTCCTTTTCTTTTCTCAATATCCCGAATCAAGTTAAAGCTTGTTTGCCTTGTAAATTACATTTAGTTTGTTTTTACGCTTGTATAAACTCATTATTTTATCAAACCTGTGTGGTGATAATGGTGTTGGCGATCAAGCGAGTGATGACTTTATTATGATTCATTCATTAGTCAATGATCTGCAATGGATCTTGATGAGAAGCAGGGTGCGAATGAAATTACATGAAAAAGCATGATATTTTGCATTTTACTTTGTCTACTACATAGACAAATACACTAACTGCAAAGTGCAAACCATATTATTCGGTGGCAAAAAAAAACATTCTTTCAGATAGGCATGAATTCATGGTAAGAGTTTTAGCAAAAGTGTATTCGATTCAGAGATAGACTTACGACAGCATTACGACATTTGTCCAACGAATAATGTCCACGTAGCGTAGGCACAAATTTGAATCTTCAATGTTGATTACAGTCGGGTGTCATAAACAGTTCAAGAGTTAAGACTAATTTTATCTCAAACAAAGTTATTCATCATGCGTAAAAATACAAAATCATAAAACACTTGTTATGTCAAGATTTCATCCTTTCAACAACTCATGCTACTTTACCAGTTTTAGATATTCTTAACATATGTCCTATTTAGGTCAAAATCATTACACAGAACGACAAACGAAATA
Organism: Entomobrya proxima; assembly: GCA_029691765.1. Classification (NCBI taxonomy): domain Eukaryota; kingdom Metazoa; phylum Arthropoda; class Collembola; order Entomobryomorpha; family Entomobryidae; genus Entomobrya; species Entomobrya proxima. The sequence continues at coordinate 20,900,743 of CM056170.1, read as the reverse complement.
ATGTCACACGTCTTATCTTAAAACAAGCTATTTAGCCTGCTGACGTATTAAAATTCTGTATAAAAATGCACGCGTAATCAATGATCGAGAGTTTGAGTGTTAGTAATCTTTATTATTTGAAAATGTACCTAACACTGGATTAGAATTACTTGTCGGCTATCTAGGTCAATGTGCGCCTATTATTTTCAAGGATGATGTTAAGCTAAACGTTTTGAACGAAAAGTTCATGAACAGGAAAAAGAAGTGTTAAGTTAAACGCAAAGCATATATAATTAGCATTAGCACCTTGGAACATCAATCTCCAAAAAATATTGGGGCTACTTAAGACTATCCAACACTTTTGCTCACAGTTCCATTCCATTTCAATGTTTTCCAGAAAAACACGAACAAGATGAACTCAAGAAGCAACCTGGAAAATAACTTTTTACAGTAAATACCAAAACCAAGTTTGCTTCAAATTTCCCATCATATTAAGTATGCCGTATGTCTTATTAGCAATTAGCTATCTTTACCATCCCAGCAACAAGAACCTTGAAGCATAATCTGTAAACAGGGTACGAATTTTAGTACCAGCTTCCAAAACCACCACACCAACTTCTCTATTTGCCATTTGTCTGCGGTAAACTTCCATTTCCAAAATGCGGGTATGTATACATGTTTCCATTTTTATATTCGCTGAGTATCGTTAACTAAGTGCTAAAGTACAGATGAAAAAAGTGTTTTCTTATATATTTTTATTACGTCGTCAGTTTTCCAGCTGCATCTTGATATTCTCTAAACTGTTCAACTTTGCCTACCATAAAGCTATTTAGTATACACTGACTTGTATATTATGCTTTTGTAAAAACGAATCGTTTATTGATGACGAAAACATCTGCAAATATGCGGTCACACTCAAGCGCAGTTTAATTTGATGTTGCATTTTTACAACGGGAGTAGATCATAGATCATGAGGTATGTTGTATGTACCATATTTTATGTAGTTTTATGCAAATAAAATAGCATACCATATAATTACTCATTCTAACATTATGGTTTAGTACATTATTTTACCATACCCTACAGAGTACTTACAATAAAAGCTGCAATAGTAATATCTAAATTGTATGAAACCATACTGTAATATGAAAGTAAATGCATTGATTTATTGAATATAGTGTCAACACGATTAATGAAACAAAATCAATATTAATATTATTTGTGGTTAGCATTGCACATAATATAATATTTTAACATATTGTTTATAAACTCGGAGAAAGTCGATATCACACAAACTTCAACATGTTAGTTTTTTCTCAGAAGCTTTTTATGCCATAGAAAAGATGACTGAATTGAATCAGTATATCATTATTTTAACAATTTTTAAAAGTTAGTTTTTAGTTACTTAAACTTCAAATAAATTATCATTAAAAATAAAAGTTACAGGAAAATTCGTACACTAAAAGTTTCAATGTTTTTAAAGGAAAGAACAATCATAAAAATATTATCTATTTTATATTCCTTTTCCACTGGCTTATCATAAAAAGTTACTTGGTATACTTCAATTTTTCTTTTAAATATATAGCATGCAAGTTATTTTAAGTAAAATTTTGATACAAATCTGAATAGTAGGTCAGGGTTTGCTCATATTTAAACCATTTTCACCAGCTCACTGGACTTACCCACAAAAAACACTTTTGCTTTGCAAATTTTGCATCCGTTTCCAATTCCCTTAGGCTTGCACACTTTATGATACGCATGTCCACAACTTAACATTGGTTTCAGTTCGTAGCACTCGTACAAAATCTTGGAGTCACAACGCACACAGGTAAATGGAGACTTCCAAGTCTCAACTGCATGAATCTCAAGGATTTCCGTGTTAGGCGGAATCTCCTTGTAAGTATATTCGCATTTTTTGTTGTCATTGACGATAAGTTCTCTTGTCGCCCCATTTCCAGTTTTGAAGTAGACCAATGCCCTCACTTCACGAAAGAGTAGTCCCTTCGTAACCAGGCCAATTCGAAGGTGTGATGGATTCTCTTGTTCAATCTCAATAAGATTTTCACTTCTTGAATCAGAGCAAGCTGGACAGCTAAATTGATCTTGAGCTTGACCACTTCTTATTTTGCGAAAATCCAGCTTTATTGTTCCATAGCCCTTTCGTTGAATTATTTTGATTTCCCTGCTGTAGCAATTGGCTTGGTCTACATTCGAGGGGCAATTTGAGCTTTGACAAGTATACAGAAAATTTACACCTTTACCAAAGTGAAGCCAGTCAGGCACGTTACCAGAAAGGCCCTCGTTTACAGAGAAAGTTTGTTTAGGATTGAATAACTCCTGGGACTGCAGTTTTTCAAAATTGATATGCGACGATAAAAAATAATTGCAAGATAGGTATAACTTTACCCCTGGCCCAGTGATTTGGTAATTTTTCAGAGAAGTTGAGTCCGATAACTTAATTCCATAACTGAACTGGGTAGATAATTGTTGTACGTGTTGTGGATATTCTGGGCGTTGTTGGGATACCTTCATTTTCACGAGTTTAATACTGTCTTGACTGGTGACGATTATTTTAAATGTACGTAAATAACGGGAAATTTCTAGGGGGAATCCATTCTGAACGGGTTTGTATATCTGTATCGGGTTGTCAGGGGTGGTTAGCAAATTTTCCATTTGTTCTGCATTCTCCCGGTCAATGTCCTTGCCATTGTATCGCATGCGATAGTTTTCTGGGAAGTCCTTTAAGTCAGCGTCTACCACTCGAGCAAGTACCTTTAAGGAATTTCCCACATATTCGCGAATAACAGCGTGTTGAGTGTTGGACATCTTCGAAATTGATTTTTTCTAAAGCACAGATTAATTTCGGCTGGTTTTATCAATCTAAACATAAAAATTTGGTATCAGTAATAACTGTTCAATGTTTCTTAAATACTCACCGCCAAAAGTTTAAATCCAGATAGCTTTTATGAAATAAAATTATGTAGAATTTCAACTTCACTGGATTACTAATAGAAAGATAATATAATCTTTCCTCAATATCACGAAAATAGCTAGAGTGATGACGTTTCACTCATTATAGTTAATAATCTTGTTGGGAGACAGGGTGCGAATGAAATTACATGAAAAAGCATGACTCTTTATATTGTAGTTTGCCTGTTACATGGACAAATGCACTAATTGCAAAAAGTACACCATACTACATACAACATAATATAAAAGACAACGATAATTATCTATAGCAGATTTCATAATATAATTTATTATACGTACTGCATTTCTCAGGGATCGACTTACGACGACATTATGACATTTTTCGAAGAATGTCCACGTAGGCTAGAAAACTTAATTGAATCTTTGAAGCTCAGGGTGAAGCGAAATACATGCATGAGAATGAAAATAATATTTTGCCACAATTCTAATTCTTATTTTCACTGTTGATTATAGTTGGGCCACTGTAGATAATACTGTCCATGGCCCTGATAAGAATTATATCATAGAGTTGAGCTAAATTTCAACGCTTTGTCTTTTACTATTTGCAGAGTAAAGCCACAATGATATTTAACTCGTAGAAACACAAAATCATAAAACACTTGATATGTCAGCATTTCATCATCTCTACGTTTTTACATTTCATTCAACTACTCAATACTATAAAATATATAAATACCCTGTGCGAAGTAGTTTTTTGTTGCGTTGTATGCTCTCTTGGGTTTGCGTTTGAATAGTAGCCTTCTTCTTCATGCCGTTTTTAAGACTATACTCATCGACAATAATAATAAACCATTGGCAAATGGACATAATTAGGAATCGACTTCGGTACCTCCCGGGCCTTGGGGGCCTTCGGCCCCGCTGATATTTGGGGCCCCGCGGATATTTGGGGCCTTCGGCCCGTGGATATTTGGGGCCTTCGGCCCCGTGGATAAACTGATTTTAACAAATGGACCTCATATTTGTAATCCTGGTTAAAAATGGACCTAAAATCATGTATCACACAGCACAGGTCCACTAGTTTGGAACATTTAACAATTTAGGCCCAAAATCAGGTCCTAAATAGTTAAATTATAACAAACGGACCGTGGATTCGTAATCCCGGTCAAAAATGGACCTAAAATCATGTGTCACACATCTTTGCCCATTAATTTGGAAAATTTAACAATTAATGCCCTAAATCAGGGTCAAAATAGTTAAACTTTAACAAATGGACATCATATTCGTAATTTTGGTCAAAAATGGACCTACAATCATGTGTCACACAGCATAGGTACACTAATTTGGCATATTTGACAATTAAGGCCCTGATTTCAGGACCTTTCAATCCGAATTTTTACAAATGGACTGTGGATTCGTAATCCTGATCAAAAATGGACCTAAAATCATGTGCCGCATGATATAGGTCCTATGTAATAATGTTAAACCGTTGGTGACCTCTGACCTTTGGAGTTGACCTATTGACCTGAAATTCAATAGGGTTCTGTCCGACCTCCACTAGAGTCTGTATACCAAGTTTGGTGGAAATCGGATTAGCCATTTCGGAGAAAAACGCGTTCGGACGGACGGCCGGACGGCCGGATCAGGAAATTAGAAGGAATCTGTCGATTCCTAATAATAATGTCACAAGTCGTATCTCAAAAATAAACTTTTTAGCTTGCTGACGTATTCAAAATCTGTCTGCGCAATAATCTTCTTATTGAAACTATGTACATAACCCATTATTAGAATTGTCAGTTATTTAGATCAATGTACGTCTATTATTTTCAAGGACGATGTTAAGCTAAACGTTTTAAACGAAACGATCTTGAACAGGAACGGAACAGAACTTCGAGCAACCAACTCCTGAAAAGATTGGGGCTATGTAAGACAATCTAACAGTATTCCCATCATATAAAATATAGTTTAGTATGAATTGTTTTAGTATATGTTTTATGTTTCACCAAGTTAGATATTTATATCATGGGTCATAGAAGCAGGGGGACCTACAGTGAAACAAATCCGAAAACAGGGTACCAGCTTCCAACCACCACACCAACTTCTCTATTTGCCATTTGTCTGCGGCAAACTTCCATTTCCAAAATGCGGGTGGTCCTGCTCCAAACTCCTTTGGTTTTTAGCCATTTCAACATTCTAAACTCCTTACACGACCTCCATCCACCTTATGGTGTCTTCTTTGTAAATCAGGCTTCTAAAAGAAAGATGTACAACAAAGCACAAAAGCTTAACAACAATCCTACCAAACAACCTTTTCTCCCATTTTAAACCATCTTTGTGCTATTTTTACCAGCTTGAAATAATTTATCGATTTGCCTATTTACGTTTCTCTCTGCTACTAATGGCGCACATTTGTAACCCACATATTACCCTGTTATTACCATTTTTGCCGTTTTGGAAAATATATTTCACTGCTAAAACAACATGCTGCTGTAAAATACATACCTTTCTCTTCTGCCAAATACCTTGTGGTTGTAGCGGAAATAAAAACTGTTCTCTTTCTACCTATTTTTCTCCTCCTTCAGCATAAAGTGTATCATGTTGTCTGTTGGCATCTGCTACTACAACCAAAACAACAGCTAGTAACATTATTTTTCTGGCAATATTTTTTCCGCCTTTATAATTTCCCTTGACAAGCAGCCTTTACCGTATATACTCCATACACTCACGGTTCATTTATTCAACAAGACAGAGAGTCGAAGATCTCACATCTTTTTTATTTCTGACATGACTCATGATCGTGACATGATGATGGTTCTCTAAGGCTTCTTATTGTTTCATCGCCTTTTCCATAGAGTCTATAACTATTTCTCTAGCTGTCTATTTTACCTGTCTAGGTCTCAAAAGCCTAGAAAAAAACTTTGGAATGATGAAAGCTCTCTGGAGAATTTTGTCCTCTGTGGTAGTACACAAAATGGCACAACAAAGTAATAATATTAAATAATGCAATAAGCACCAACTGTCATCTTTTCCTGCTTGGCTGCCGCTTCTATTGCTGTTTACGTTTCAAATGAGAGTCAACAGGAAAAATGCCGCAGTGACAAAATAAAGTCTGAAGAGAGTAGAGTACAGAAGGTGTACCCTTTAAATAAAAATGGTTTCAACCTCCGGAGTCCGGATCACAAATTGAGGAAAGGGTGACGGTGACATGATGATACTTGTGTCAAGTTAGAAAACTTTTTTGGGAAACATTTTCGGTTTTTTTGGCAGGAACAAGCATGCTTCCGATTTGTGGTAGAGGTGGAACTTGAGTTGTTTTAAATAATATTTTAGTTTTGTTTAAAGTTACAATTATAACTTGGGACTGTTTTTAATGCGATGAGAAAACTGATTAGGTTGAATTTGAATGTTGTGTCATTTTGGGAAAAGAATATTTTTGTTTTTCTGGCATGGCATGATCAGGAAAATGAATGCCATTTTTGTGAAGGATGATGCCAACAGCCTTTTATGCTTTTAATGTCATTATCAGAAAAATAAAGAAATGAGGGGGAGGTACGGCAGAAGAGAAAAAAGTTGAAAACTAAAAGCGTCAGCATCAATGAAGTCAAGAGTCAAGAATGAGAGGCAAGTGGAAAAAAGGAGAACAATGGGATCAATGCGATGATGATGCACTTTCTAGTATACTTTCTTTCTAAAAAAGAGCTGCTTTCACACAAAACCAATAATATAATAGCATAATATTTAGAAAGAAATAAGTGGAATTATGATGAGAATTGGGAAATGAAAAAAGAAAGAAAAGGGAATCAAAAACATTCTTTTTATTTTTAGATTGCAGAGGAAAAGGTTAAACTTGTTTGGGTACAAGGTTGGAAATATGAAAGAAATAAAAAGTTAGTAGGAGAAGCAGCACATAATATTAGGTTATAAATTGTGGAGTTCAAATATAATCTCAATAATCGTTAAGATTCAGTTCAATATGGCGGATTTGCATTCGAGGAAATGCCTGAATCTGAAATGGTGAATTTGCTTATTTGATGTTTTGTTTGTATTTTGACGTTTAAAACCCACTGATATTCAAATGCCGGATGTAATACTTTTCCTAAGTTGATATTTAAAGTATTGCCTTACTAATTTTATTAAAATTAAAATTTCCGCTAATCTTTCATTCAATCAGTTTTACATTACAAAACGCAATTGTAAAGATTTCATGTAAGTGCCTACACTAACTTACCTACTGCCCACCAACTACCCTATTATCAACTACAATCAGTGTGCTATTCCTTTTTATTCTCCATTTCCAGCCTATTATACAATTTCAACTACAAATTCTTCCTGTTTCTGTCACAGTCACAGAGCAACACACACGACAACGACACAATTTTCCTGTCCAGGACTGGAAACTCTGGAAAAAAAGGAAATTATAAAAAGCCATCCAATCCAAACTACTCCATTGCCGCTACCGCTACTAAAACAGGAGACAAAATCTCTTGTGATGAAATTCCATTATACTCTAGCCACACGCTCCTGCCAACAAAACGCCTTTTCTATGCAAATTTTTCGGAATGTCAACTGCTTCTACTCTGAAAAAAACGAAGTTTTTGGTCTGCTGCCAAATTACTGGCAATTAGAGATATACATTTTCTAGCTATTTAGCCATACGCAATATTATCCTCTTTGTAGAAAAAAAAATGAACTACGGAAAAAATCGGGATAAACACATTTTGTTTTTTTGTGGTGGTAGGTGCATTATAAAATATTATTTTCTAGGATTCTACGCACCCCGCCGCACATTAATTCACTTTCTAGAAGGGTTCAGTGTATTATTTTATATACTACCCGAGTAATTGTAATAATAATACAGATCTCTCTGCTCGTTAGTCGTTAGCTGGATGAAGTTGATACTGATGAGCTTGTGATTGTCCTGATCATCATTGCACTTATTGCATTAAACTGGTGTACTTGGAATACGTAAACAACGGAATAATAATATGCGCTTTGGTGGTAATGGAAAGTGGAAGGGGAAAGGATTTTGGATGTGAATCCCATCCGATAAATTTTATATCCGCTGGGCTAGCGACAACGTAGGAACACACACGACCAGCACCACTACTTGGATCATTGAACTATGTAATCTGATAAAGCGGTAAGATGAAGATGTATAACACGGGGTAAATGACGATGCATGCAGTCGAGAAATCCACACAGAGGGTGCAAACCATGTTAGCTCCAAAAGAAACTAATGAACTGGATATAGGGAGATAGCGCACAAACCGGAAATAAATGAACAGGGTGTCAACACGATACGCGCTCCAGGAAAAGAATATGGTCACTTTGTAGTAATAAAGCTGCACTTTTGGATAATTTTTTTTATTCTGGAGAATTTCAGGGTTAAAATAAATTTAGAAAAATAAAGAAATTTGCTGCTATTGGAAAGCGGGGGTGGATTGCTTACGACGCGCATTCGCCATCGTGTGCTTTTCGTTGCTCTAAAACAATTTTTGAAATAAAATGTTAATTAATTTGCAAATTAGATGTGAACCATAGCCTTATTCCAAAGATGGGACTTACGCTCGCAATACATCTGACACCGATTGGTATACGTTTTCCCATTTGTTCCACAAACTGGCTCGTATTCCATGGTGCAAATGCAGGGGTCTTTTTTATTCTCGTCTTTTTCTTCTTTAGCTCTCCGGGTACTACCTCCCGCCGCCTCATTTTTTAGTTCGCTGATTTGAGGGCTTGGGGATCCAAAGTGGGGCAGACAGATTACCAGGAGAATTACAAGAGTCAAGTGACCCCTGCTTAGAATCTTCATTGTAATGATGAATAGATAGAAGCTATAGGGTAATTAACTATTTATTAAAACGGACTGCTTGAACTATTTTTAACAGGGTGAACACAGGACACATGAGCAAGATGGAAGAAATGGAGATAAAAAATGTAAGATATTTATTAGCATGACGTCAGCAGCATGGATTGTGTATTTTGCTGTAACGTTGTTGATCTGTGATCTATTCTCTGACGAAGGAAAATCGGTATGTAGGCATGAATCAAAGCAGACGAAGGAATGGTGTGCGTAAACAGATTAAAGAGATGAAGTTTATGACTAATTGTATGCTCGTATTTATCACTAGTTTAATTGCCTACTGTAGCTGCTCGCATAAACTGGGAATTAGCAAAGTCTCACTTTACCCCATATTTGTAATCTTGCATTTTTCCTTCAAGTTAAAATGAATTCGCCTCGCCACATTAATATATGAAAACAGAGATACCTGAACTTGTTCCCAAATCCTGGAAGGAATTCCTATCTATTGATGATTGAATCCAATAAATACTTCATAAGTTTTTTGTTGTCGTTTTATTGTGCCATATACATACTGTAGTCTTTTTGCTCATTCTTCTTATAAGTTAAAAAATACATAAGTACACCTTATTACCAGCTTAATAATTAGCACACTGACTCTATTCACAAGTTAAATAAAAACTTGAGGTGGAATATTATCATTCGCCATCTTATTCGTTTACTGAAACAGCTCGGATACATCAAAAGCGGTACTACCTATGCCAAAGCACAAAAAATTCAATCCACTAGACTAGTACAAAAGTAAGAAAATCACAGAAAGAAAAGACAAGTGTCTTTGTGTCTGCTCTCCAACCTTTTTACCTTTCTTACCTATATGATATAGGTTATATCTTCACAACAATAGAGCAATCATATCACGCACCGTTGCACTTGGATATTGAAACGAACCTAGAAAGCACCCAAAAATATACGACAGTGGCGAAAAAACTGCATTTTTTTCGTTTGCAAAGCACACACCCATCCACACACCTAAATCACTTTTACTTAAAAACCTATCTTACCTTCACACACCGACACCAACACCAAAATCCAAGCCAAACAACCTTGTGTGTCTTCCTTTCTTTTTCTCATTTACTTCCTCCTTCTTCCAAGCTGCGAGCTGATGTGCATTCACCCCAAAAGCACACGATCATCATCATCATTTGAATCTCTCTTTAGATCCAATTCATCTCTCTGTGCCCATGTTCCCGTTCCCAACAACCTGAAATCTGCCAAATGGGTTGAATGACACAGCAAAAAATCCTGTCTCCATTTTGTAACGTTTTAACTTTTTAAAACAGTTGAAACTTTAACTCTGAAGGAGAAAAAGGGTTAAAATGTACGTTTCAATCCAGTTGAATGAAAATCAGCTAAAGGGAAAGTTTGTTTTAGAAAAGGGGAAGAAAATATTTTAGAAATTGAATGAATCTATGCGCTCTTCTTCTAAAAAGATATAATGTTAAGATTATTACCTAAAAACGAAGAAGATAGACAGGAAGGGAAAAGTAGGCACAGTGCTGAAAAAAGATATTATTTGCATTTCTCTTCATTTTCCATTAAGAAATGGAATAAAAAATGTTCCCCTTCTCACTTCTCTCCTTAAAAAGTCACTGCTCTTTCTAAAGATGTAATAAAAATATAAGAAGTATTATTAAAGAAAATCGACGGCAGCATCACGGTCGCTATCATTTTCATCAAAGTCATTTTCTTCCTTGCCGTCATCAGTTCACCAGGGATCATTACAGATTGCATTGCAGCTGCATTATATGGCCAACTAGAAATGCGCCATCACGATAATAAAATAATATGCAACATGAAAAGGAAAAGCACGGTTTTATTTGCAGAAGATGCCATTACTGATTTTTGGAGCGTAAAAATCCATTCCGTGAGAAAAATGATACCGCAACAGGAAAAATATGATAAGTATTTGGGTGAAAGTTGATACAAAAAATGTATAACTTGACTTTCTCTTGTGGGAATAGTAAAAACACAAAGGAAGTGATTTACATTAACAGAATGTAAAGTTTGTAGTGATTGCCTAACACGATGAAAAAAAAAATCATTGAAAGTTTGGGAATTGCCATAATCATAAGATATATTCCGAAAAACTTTTTTGAGTTTTGATCTGATAGAATGTAGAAAGCAGAGAGAAAGTTGAAGAAAATGAATAATCTATGGCCCATTTAAACTACCTATTTGGTTAAGTACATTAGCTTGGTACTTAAAAAGCTTGAGAGAGAAGAAGACAGGAAGCAAAGTTATTTCAACTGGGTTCTATCATGAATCATTTAGAATTCACATGTAAAACTTTCTAGAAAGCATTGAGATACACGATTCACGTGGAAAATTTTCGCAACATAAAGATACAAGTTGTAAGTTGGAATAGTTTTCAGTTCAAATTCAATAATTGATCTGCTAACTTATTGCTTTACTTTAACTAGGCCTATGCATAATTAATTCAAGTATTCCGGTAGATTTATATTAATACCGGTGGTTGGCACAAGGTGAAAATCGGGTGAATTAAGCCAAAATACAAACTGGGAAAAGTTTTTGGGTCAATAAGGGATCAAACCAAAAAAATTTATAACCCTATTGTGCAAACAAAAGGAATATTGAAATAAAAAGAACCTTGTGCCAAAAAATATTCAGTTTTGCTTTTGCACACATGTATGTTTGGCATTTGCATGCAGCTTTTCATATATTTTTACCAATGAGTGGGACTGGTTCATCCAGAAAATATAATGGAGGAATGTAAAGATGAAAAAGTGTTGTTTGCATTGCATTGTGGGATTCACATTTCTACCGTGTAGAAAAACGTGGGCAAACGCCGTTTTGTGGTTTGATCTAGTTTGGTTACATTATTGCAGAGAATAGATGCTATAGTCTGACTTGTAAAATATCTTTTGCCTTCAGGAAAGAAATTAAAGAGGAGGAGGAGGACAGGTTATCACAAGAAAGAATCAATACACACCCTTCCTGTCACAATCCAACACACAACCTACCACCACAACTTTCACCACAAGTCTATAGGGGAAAGGCCAAAGCGTGTATTCTTATGAAAGTTGGCAAAAACCTTGATATACTTTTGAGCTTTGCTTGGCTTGTGGGCTTGTACTTGCCAGCAAACAAGGTAAAAAGATAACAAAACATATTTTGCCCGGATTCCAGAAGACCGGTAGAAGGTATCAGATATTTTTATAGCTATCAATCACTGCAATTATTGCAGGTACATTTGCATAAAAAAGAAAGGAGATACAAAATAGTTTAGAATGTGGGGATATATTTTACGCACAAAATAGGTTGAAACGTTCAACGGGGCAAAATGAGACTGGGTATTTTTAAGCAGGTTGGCAGTTTCTATTTTAAGCTGAATTTTATACGTAAGCTGTCCCACGTCCTGTCACTCAAGTGGCATGTTAGGACTGGTGGAGCGAAGCACTAAACAGAGTTATCTTAAACCTGAGCATACGACTCAACTTACTTTTACCATGGATCTGCCTGGTCATTAAATCTGTCCGTTTGTCAGAATTCATAAAATGGCATCCAGCTTGCCTAATTACTTATTTATCAAACTACTTAATAATTTAATTTATAGGCCATTACGCTAATTATTTCTAACAAGCTTGTACACGTGTATCTGCTGTATAAGCATTTAGCTGGAAAATTAAGCCAGATTTTATGACACCCATTCCATCTTCTAGAGTTTCCCTTATGCATATCATCATCTCAACCGTGGAAATTAGAAGAAAAAGAAGTAGACCTTGGAAATATTTTTAGAATAGAGAGTTTTCTCTTCTTCTTTAGAATTAAATCCTCCAAGTATAAAATATAAACTAAACAAAGTTTTTTATGCCTCCAGCACTTATCCTTCATTGCATCACTTTGCATTACGCTTAATGTTCAACTTGAAATCTGGTTTTTTTCTTGGCACTTTCTCCATTTCGTTCTGGTGGGCTTTCATTGTTCTTGTTGGCCATGCAATAAAAAATACATGCAAATACGTTATATATTTTAAAGTAGACGCACATTTTGCCTTAGTGCAAGTTTGAGACACAATATGATGTGCTGCGCTGGTGGTGTACACTATTCTAAATGCAAATGTGGTCCCCTGTTAGTCGTTTCCCATTTTCCTGCAGAAGGAAAGTGAGCACAAGAAAAAGGAGAAGGGTTATTAGTATTATAATACGTAAACAAGGCGCTCTGATGGGAATATCGAGAGGAAAGATGTGCTCTGCAAAGTGGAAAATGCAGTTGTGATGATGATCATCCTCACACATTCTGACTGGGTTTCATTCTGTTGGCTGTGCAGAGAAACTGGAGAAAGGAATGAGACGTGAATATGATTGAGGAGCTGTCTTATTTTTTACCCATCATTCTAGAGAAGCCTAGAGAAAACCGCTTTTTGCTTGAGTCTTTCTCTTAGAATGTTTATTCCTGTCACCTGGATTGAAAAGATGAGAAAATCAAATTGGGTAAGGTGAGAGGGAGGAGAATGGATGATAGGTTTAAAGAAATGAAGTTCAATTACGGAAATCAAGTTGTTGATGGCAAGTTGAAAGAGTTTAAATGGAAATTTTGTATGCAAGAAGGAAGAAAGAAAGTGAGCCGTTGTGTTAGAATTATGTACAATCCCCAAACGCAATAATTTAATTTTGATCATCATCTTGTACCGTATTATCTCAATAATTACAATAATTGTTTTGGTATGTATATTTTTTTTCTTTTTGTAATTATTTAATATATTTTCCTTGAGTTTATTCTTACTTAACTTAATTATAATTTATTATGTATGAATAAGTAAATTATTTCTAATTAGCAATTATTTTTATGCATTTAAATTACACTACAGCTTAACAATAAAACACAACAATTTCATAATCAATAGTAGTTTGTAGTTAAATGCGAAAATTGTATGTCTAATTATAATTATAAATATTTTTTTAAAAGGTTATTGTATGTTTCAAGAGGCTAAAAAGTGGCTAAATTACGGCTAACGAGTAATTATCTCTTCGATTATGAGTTAATCATAACATTTTATTAAGTTTTGTTACATTCATCCCAAATATACGTATTTCTTAGCGTCACACACTTAAGAACGGAGTGAACCCCCCACCCATCTAAGTGATTTCGAATATCTGGCTGCGTAGTTCTATAAGTTATTTGGCATCCAAACCAAACTTATTCTTACCAAAACAAGTATGTAAATATATGATGTGTAGTCTTGCTTCCTTCTTTCGCACATGGTATTTTAACTTACCTATTTTAAACTTCTCATTTTATGACAAACCTTAAATGCTTAAATAATAGAAACCTCGCTTGTAATACTTGTCGTAAAATTACATGCCGCATCTTCAACATTTTCTAATCTGACCATAGCTTATATTATCAGCATTTTGAATCCAGAGATGCATAACGATGATGCACATGGCTAATATAATTTATTATTATTCATCTTTATCATTCTTAGTCCATATTATAAATTAGAAGATAGTTTATGAGCTCAAGACATATAAATTAGAACGTATACACTTGATTCTTTATCTTATTCAATCCTTACCAAACAATAAATAAAAAACCAGTGTAATAATAAAAAGTCCCTTATATCAAAGCTTAAAAATGAGAATTCGTGTTTTTTTCACAAATAACAAGTTATTTACACGTAACATTTTCACATTCACAACCTTATTGCTAAAGCGGTCAACCCCATTTATTAAAAGCAATATTTCTGTCAAGCCTGCACTTAAAATTAGCCATAAATATTTACCTCTATTTAAAACTTTTTTCTTCTGTGAATACTGCAATGGTAATAAATGGCATTATAAATACCTTTTAATCTTTTAAAGCTTTTCTGTTTAAAAACGCATCCTTTCATTCACTCATCCAACTGCATGCGATAAAATATCAAAATGTTTTCTAACTTTCTTTACAACTACCATACTCACCAATGTCTAGTGGAACCCGCAATCTGTAACATTTGTAAAGCCAATCCCCATCCCCCAATAACCAACGGTAAAGAATTGTAATATTTCTGGAGAAACCAGCTACTCAACTGATTCCTGTAGTAACTCCAGCTATTATGATGCACATTATCCCTACAATTACAACTAATTATTGAATACTTGTTATAGCTATCCCTATTAGTATTCCTATCAGTAGCATGATCACCATCCAAAACAGGAATATTATTATTATTGGTACTTTTATAACTGCACACTAGGCTGGAAGCCGCACTACTTGACATGGAACTACCCGAGCTCCCATCTGGCACCATTTGAGTTTGGTAAACGTTATTGTTACCTGGACCCAGTGGATTGTCCAGATGCTTATTGCCCTGGTAGTTGTTTGGGCGTTTTGTATGTCGATTTCGTTCCTTTCGTCCCCTTTCCCGGTCCCCATTGTTGTTGGTATTGTTGGGCACATTATTTCTCTCACGCTCACCACCTGGCGTGTAATTGCTGTGTTTTCCCCTACTGTTATTATTATTACCACCGCTGCCGTTAGTACTAGTGCCACCACTCAAGCTATTGCCGTTATTATTACGATGGCCGCTGGAAGGGTAAGCACCACTGCCACCCAGGTTGTTTGTTGAGCTGTGGTCTAGTGCACCACTACCAAGTAGGGTGCCTCCAGTGCCAATTCGGCCTATGGCTCCTCCAGCACCTGCAACAATCACGTTGTTTCGATTGGAATAGGTGTGTTGTCGGTTGCGATTGGGATTCCGGTTGTTTGACATGCTGTCCATGTCCTCGTAGCTGGTTAAAGTGTCCAAATCATCGTCCTCGTCTAGTATGTTGTTATTGGATGCTCCACTTCTGTCAACCACGTCTCCATCAACTTTCAACTCTGCAAAAAGGGTTATTTAAAAAAAGAAAATGTGAAACACGAGCGTGTATTGTAGCAAAAAAAAATTGGAGCAGGGGAAAAATGAGCTTCCAACTTTCTCCTTTCATTTTGCTTTTGTGTGAAGTGAAGAGAAAAGTAGGGAAAACCCCAAACGATCCATATCTTTTTATATTATCTGCGGCCATTATAGCAGCTATTGAGATGTTGATTACATTTTTGCTTGGACCAAAAAAGAAAGTTTTACACAGCATATTGTTATAAGTAGTAAGCTTGCTACTAATTTTGTCTGGATTTTCTTTTCAAAAACGAAAGGAAATTTTGGAATTCCGTTTTCGCCAATTAAATCATGAAACAGCGAGACCCTTGTTTTAAACGCCAAATGCTATGGACAAAAACCGAAATATGTTTTTTTAAATTCGATGTGGTTTTCCCATCTATAAGATTCCCCAAACATTCCGCAGTTTATTATATATAAATATACTACATTCTACATGTTAATCACGCTTATCATTCATTCATTCTTACCATGAAGTTTTACAACACTGTCCACATCCCCTAAACTGTTCTTCGCAATACAGTGATACTGTCCCGAATTCTCCCTCCGAAATTTGCGAATGATCAGAATCATCTTCACCTCAAACATGGACTTGGTAATTTCCTGGACTTCATACTGGCCACCGGAAATGATCATGGCGCTCCCTGGACAAAAATTAACATCTTGATTAAAAACACTAAAAGTACAACATTACCTGTGCTTTTAATTACTTTAGCGCACCATTACACAAGGGGTATCTTAATAACTGTGCAAGCAAAAAATCTCCAGAAAAAAAACGATGCTCTTTTTTTTAAAAAAGAAAAAATATATGTCACTGGATTCAGTACACATTTTTCCCCATTTCAATTTCCAGTCTCGTTTCACGCATTCCTTTTACCCCCGTTTTTAATATTTTCCTTCTGTCACAAACAAATTGTACGTTTTTTGGACAAACAAACGACAACAACATCCGGTCCAAAAAACAACCAACATAATAAAAAATATTTTTGAGATAAAAAACGCGAATCCAACCAATTCAATACATTTTAGGACAATTCCCATGCAAGCACCGTAGTCTCCAGTCTTTCACCCGTCACCAAACATTTTCTCATAACTCATCCCATTCATCTTTTTTTTCTCTCCTTGTACATTGTACACATATTTATACCCGGGCAATACTTTTTCTGTTGTGCTTTCACCGCCAGAACAAAACTGCTATCTATTTTTTCCATTTCAATTTTGCCTTTTATAGGTATACATACGGTCATTATCATTTTTCACACTGTATTGCATCCTCACAAAAAAACTGTCTTTTTTGTTTTGGATCGCAGTCCAACTTTTTAAAAACGCAATAAATTATGTTTCTCCCGAACCGTCTCCGGAAAATAAACGGGAGAAAGTACAAAACATGCAGTTTCCAAACAGCTTTCTCTTTTCCCTTTTTCAAGCTATTATTCTATAGCCTTTCATTTGCTACGCTAAGCTTTTTTATTTTTATTTCCACTTTCTTCTTGTTAATGTCAAACTGTCTTTTGTCGCTTTCGACTATTTTTTTATTTCAGTTTATTGCATTCCTTTACTTTATTACGTTATTTTTTACAATTGAGCATTAAAATGAAGTGTGATTCCTTTAAAAAATTTGTAGTGTAATTGACTTAATGATAATTGCATTTTTATTATTGTTGCAAAAATGACAATATTTTGAGTGTAATAACAATGTAGTGTAATGATAAAAGCGCAATAATAATTGAGCTATTATTAATGGTTAGGTTTTCTAATAAAATGTGGTATTATCATTTGTTTTGAAGGAAATGGAAGGGGATTTGATTTTGAAGAAAGAGACAAATAATGGTAAAATAAAGATAAAAGTGAAAGCTTTGAGTACATCTTTTTTCTGCTTTCTTTTACACACGCGGTAGCATGGGGCATGGCTTATTTAATCTCATGACAGAAAAAAGGCATTTTCTGGAGATGTTGGTCGCACTTAACCAACCGGAAAGAAAGTTAAAGCTGGAAAATGACATTGTGACCAAAAATGCACAAACAAAAATAGGATTTTTGTTGTTGATGGTTGTTATCATTGTGGTTATTTTTATTTTATAGCTTGAAAGATTACTATTTGTATTGTTTACTTGTATGGTTTCACTTAATAATATTGCTTGTTATGATGTTTTATGGTATGAGTAATGTGGAAAATGGTTTTCCAAGTGAATAGTTTCCATTTGAAATGATGTTCGTTGGTTACAAGACTGTGTAAATGACCACCTAATATTTAGAGAGGCTGTTTGATTTGATACGTGCTTAAAAATACTTTACAAAAATTAAAATAGGCTGCTATAGCTTACTTTGCTTACCTTGGTCTTTCACCCAAAAGTGGATGCTGCGTCTGTAAATTGAAAGTATGAGTGTTTTATAGTTGTTAGAATTATCATTACAAAAAATGCACAGCATAATTCGTAGGATCAGTCAAAGTTTGTAAAAGGGTGTGATAATTAATCAGATAGCCAGGCACTTATATAATTAAAAGGGTAAAAATTGACGTACGGATAAGCCTCCACGTTGCATTCCAGTGTAACATCGGTGTTAAGAGGAGCTCCAACGAGCTGATTGGGAACATGGATTACAGGGTGAACTGCGACAAAAAATGTTAATTTTATTTTAAATAGTAAATTATATAATGTAAACAACATTAGTTTTGTACGCAATATGCGTTAACATGATCTGTGTGAATGCACACCCTCTTGAACTAACTCAGTACATTATTGGCGTTAGATGTTAACAAAAAGCACAAACTAAACTATTCCTAATTTTTGTCCCTCTCACGTTTATCCTCCTTGTTTTCGCAAGCATTTAAACTATCCAGAATCATTTGCCCTTTAAAATCAGCGTCTGCTCTGCCTAAATTCTGCCTAAAATAATCAGCGGGAAATATTGCTGCAGGAAATGAGGCAAGATTTTCAATGTTGCTAACAACTTTGTTCCTAGTTTACTTCTTGTCTTCCCAAATTCCAAATCTCTGCGTAAATACTAATGCTGTACGTTTCTAATGTTAACACGAACATCATCATCATGAACACACTCAACACTCACATACAAAACTCAGAGAACAATTTGAATTAGTAGCATTTTGTAGAGAGAATGCGATGGTTTGTAGTAGTGATCATCATCATCTTGTATGGTATGGTGGGGTGGTTGACTTTGCTTTCTTAGGAAAGGAAAAGGATGATGTTCTTTTGAACGCGTTAAGACATTAGACCAGCACCAGCAGCAGCAGTTAGCAGTCTTCTTCTCTTTAGCAGTCTTGTTTTCTTCGTGCAAGCGGAAGAAAGTAATTTCTTCAGAGAGCAAATGCGATTTAACGAGTCATTTCGCCATTTTCGGGGGCTAAAGCAAATAAGCAAGGGACTCAAATGACGCATAAAAATGTTCACGTCTTTATAAAACAAGACAAAAAAGTAAAACTGGAAGAAATGCATTTCTACTAAACTCTGAAGACGCACACACAGCAAAAAATACTATTTTATTCATCATCCCGACTTATTCCTTATTCCGCGTGTAATAAAATGTAAATCCAGTTTATTTTCATTTCCCACTTATTCAAAATCTTCTCCAGCTACTCATTTTTCTCTGGGCTTTCACCACATTAACTCTGCCTATAAGTATTCAATAAATAATTGATTTATTATTTAGTGTCTGTGCTTAATGACCTCGCTCGCATCTCCAAAATTAATAAACAACAAACAGACTTTGTGTCAAAACCTTGTTCATTAAATTTCTTGAAAAAATACAAGTTGAAACAAGGCTTGCTTTTAAAAACTTTTCCTAGCTATTATTATACCCAATATACCTGTAATCTCAAACTTTCTACTGCTTTCACTTGCATTATCCACTAGTTAGTACGCAATTTCCCCTTTGTCCGTAGAATAATAGGTGGTGTGTTCAGTGCGAGAGGTAATTAGCGCAGCAATTTCCACCTATCCTCTTCTCTAACAACTTTCACTTCAAGAAGAGACTTTCACCGAGCGAGAAAAAAAGTAGTAAAAGTAAATGGCTTTATGTCTACCGTACTCACTTAACGGAAAAAATTTCCGTTGGACACAATAGCCTTTCTTGTCTTGTGTAGTATTAACATTTAACAGACTAATAGTTTGAAAATTGCTACCAGAAGAGCGAGAATGACTATTAGCCAAAGTTTGAGCTTTTAGGTTGATTGTGTGTACAATTTTTTATACAAGGAGTATAGGGATTTTGAAAAAGAGAAAGCGACTTACAGTGAACGGAGACAGTAATCCTTTTGGAAATTGACGGGGGAACCGAGTTGCTGGCGATGCACAAGTAGGTACCCATGTCCGCCCTGGAAATCTTTTGCAGCTTGAGAATCTCCCCTTCGTGAACCACCACTAAAAAGAGAAAAGAGACACGAAATTAGACCAAAAAATTATTTTATCTATTTTGTATTGTACTTTTTGTCTAGAAAAAGTAAAAGAACAGAATGACACATTTCATTATTTTTAAAGGGCAATAAAAAACTTGGAAATTTTTTGGACAAAAACTTTTTTCCTGAAGGGATTAAGGGATCAAGTCTACAGCAAATGGAGAAATTAGAGCGTAATTTTCCCTTTTTCAGAAGAAAAGTATAAAATGCACAGAAAAGGAATGAGTGCATCCATTAAGAATTCTTTTTGTCACTTTTGTCATCATGATCATTTCTCTGTTGTCCCAGGATTGTCGCCTTTTTTTCGTCCTTTTTGATCTTTTCACCTTGAAACATGAAAATGCAGGCTACACATTTTTGTACTCTAGAAAAAGCAAACAAGTGCTTTATTTCATGGCCTCTAGCTACTTGATTAATTTTCTCGGTGTGTCACCCTCCCTTTCCCAATTCCCGAGAAAATACCAAAAGCATAAGCGTTTTCCTTTTAAGTGTCAACGTCAACTTGAGCTATTTATCCTTCTCTTCTTCTAAACCTTGTGATCATCACCAGCTCAACAAGAAGACAATGTCGTGCTGCGGCTCTATAGTCTCGTGTCGGTGTCTGCACTTCTCCTAAGAGAGCTTTTGGGATGATGATGAAACAATTCCTTTTTATTTAATTTCCACTTTCACTACATATCAATATACACATGCACACAAGCTACTAGTAATAATGACACTGTAAGTATCATCCCCATCCAAGTTGACATGATTGTGTATGCATGACTGGTCCCATCTTCCTCTTTCTCTTTATTTATTTTTGCCAGTCATCCTCCTCCTTTTTGTCTGTGACAAGGCGAGACATGATGGAGCTACATGAACAGCTTGTTTAATTACGTGAACTCTTCATAGCTTCCGCCTCTGTTGCCCTTTTATCTTTATACTTGACTGGCCCATCATACTATTCTCAAACTGCGTTCATTACTCTGGTGCTAAAATATATGCTGCGTATATTCCGTTTCTCGTTCTCATTTTCCGTCTGTTATGTTGTCAATATTCAGCCTATTCTTGATAGCAGATAATTAGCAAATAATTTAGTAGTCAAAAAGAATACTTCTAGGAGAGATAGGGAAACAGCTGCCATTTCCATTGAAAAAATACACTAATCCTAGTCACGTGGCATGTTTCTTTTAAAAAACTGGCTTGCCTGCTTATAATTTTCTTAAGAGAATCCACCGTTCTACCCAGCCATTTAATTTTGCATTCATTTCATTACTTCACTTTCACTCAGAAAGAGAAAGCAGTACTGTAGCAAGCCCAGAGAAAGTTTATTTTTTAACAAAGTTAAGTCATCATGATCTCCGCCTAACTTCCATTTTTACTACTTTCCCAAAACTTGTATGCGTTTTTTTCCTTGGAAAAGGAGGGAAAATATAATAAGGCTTTATTTTTCGGTGTTGTGTAAATAAATAGGTACATGTGTACTAACACCTTTCTCTTCTTCTGGAGTTTCTTGGTTTAAGTGGCAACTGTGTGAAATCTCAAGAAAGAGAGCAAAAAGCACACAAAACTGGGAGTGTATAGGGCCCAAAGGCATCACAACCCATCTTCATCTTTCTCTCTGGAAAACAAAAGCACCAGAATTTTCTGCCCTTTCCCCTTCTCCAGTTTTTAATCTTTTTTCCTCAGAAGCGTGTGCCGCTATACCGAAACCATGTATTTTTCCTGAGGACTCCCTAGTTGCTGTTCAATGTTCAACTGTTCAGCGGTGCTGGCTGTATATACTAGATGCAATATCAACTTTTCTTCTTGAGTTTTAAGAAAAAGAACCAAAGACCATGGTTATTACGGTGGATGATTTTTTCCCGGTTTCACCCATCCAAAGTTAATATTTAGGGATTAATGAAGCATACAACAACTTCATCTTGACTACCAACTACCACCATCAGCTTTGTATTATAAGCTTGTTACTTTTTTATACTATGAACTAGAAAAAAAGGGCAACAAGATTGGGAGAAAGGTACACACAGATTTTTTTGGTAGGACTAACCCTGGCCCTGATATTTAAAACCCGCCCTGCAGAAACCAACTTCTGGAATCTTAGAAAAAAGGGGAATACAAGGCACATGGCTATATATTTATTTTTTGGTGCGTAAAACGAAGAAAAAAGATTTTCCACGGTTTACTACGCTCCGTTTACTTTTGACTTTGTTGTGCATGCACTGTGCACTCTTGTGTCTTCTGTCGTTCTAAAGAAAATGAGACATGAAAAGGAACACATTTTTCTCTTTGGAGAAAGTCAACCCAAATAAAAAAAGAAGAAGAAAGAAGGAGTATATTAGCCCGTGTGCATTTTTATTCCCATTTTTTTTCTTTGGGTAGTTGCTAGTAGTCAGCCATCAACATAATTTATGTAGTGTACTAGAAGAGAAAAATCTGGAGAAAAGCACAGGAACCTTTTGTTTTTTCTACTGGATTATTTTAAAAGACGTAAATGAACAATATTATGAGCATTTTTGAGCATGGCTTGTAATACACACGCGGCGGCACGTTCTTCATGTGTCTTTTTCAATAAAGCTTGTGTGTGGAAAAAATGTAATAAATTTTTTTGGTGAATAAACGTAAATAAATATTATAGTTCATAATATATGCTTTTAAAGCTGAGATTTTTATAGGGCTATAATATACACAGAGAGGTTTTTATGAGTATAATCGTATCTAAAATGCAAAATATTTTTGATCAAAATCATCTGCTTCCCTTCTTCTTTTTCCCTGGGACCAGAGAGAGAGATGTGTGTCTAGCTCGGGCTTTTTTGTTCTAGAGATCCGGTCCGTAACTAATGAGGCCTTGTTTTGAATATCTAATGATGACAGTACTGCCTTTGCACAAGGCTGCTGTACATTGTACAGTTGGAATTTTCTTGCTCATTTATTCATTCCCTCGGTTGCTACCACCGTTTTTTCTATATATTATTTTATAGGAGGAGGATAGAGGAACGCGCCGGCATTTCTAATGGCTTTTTTTCTCTTCTGTGTGCTTTCCATCTTTTCACCAGCCTTGTTCTCCATCTTGTATGCCACGACACTATATATTATTATTTTTTTGGTCTATGGTCTGGTCTCTCTGTGAAAGAGAGAGTTTCAACTTCAACTCAAGAGCTATTATGGACTACACAATGCAGCAGCCGAGAGCCGTGTGTACAGCTTAATGGACAAAAGATGACAACAATGCATGCACATTAGACTTGGTGCTGGTGCAGGGGACCGAAAAGGAAAGTGAAACGAAGACCAGAGGTTTTTTTCTTTAGAGGCTTCCTTCCTTGTTTCCTTCCTGCTGTGTGTGTAGTTTGGAGTTTTTTGGTGGTTCTGGGTCTCTGGACTGTAATTTTCTCTGGGAAAATGAAGAAAAAAGGGAAAAGTGAAGGAATGCGCTAGTGTGTAATATGCGTGGGGGATGAAGCTGTAGAAAACGAGGAATTTTTTTTCATGATGCACCAAAACATCAGATGCAATGAGCCTTTTAAAATAATACGCTATTATTAAGAACGGGAGACAGTTTTTTGACCTTCCAGAGAAAAAAATGTGTAATGGACATGGACACAGACCCTAGACCCTCTGGAAAAAAGTTCATCTTTTGGTAAAGTTCATTATTATTGGAAATCAATGTCTCTGTCAAGATGATGCTCTGAGTCCTGAGGTTTTATGGAAACTACCTTGCTATTAAGAGAGTATGGTATATTGAATATTTTTAAGTGCCCGGGACAATGAAGAAAGTCAACTGGGAAACAGGGCTTTAAGCTGGATAATATGGAGGGTGGGTAGTTGGTACTAATAAAAAAAGTTCAAGTTGAGCTTGATAGGACGAGGGTAGCAAAATGATTCGTTTTTTTCTGGTAGCAGCTGAATTGACTTTTAGCTTTGGATAGATATATTTTTAAGAAGGTAAAATTTTTAGTGGGGAAGGGAGCAGGAAAGAATGTCGGGAAAGAACATTGGAATACTTTTTCCGCTTTTATTACATCAGAGTAGAGTAGCCCGCCTTCCTAATGCAATGCTGTTCATTGTTCATCATTATAAAAATGGAGCGGCTTCTCTTATGTGTCAGCTTACTAAGCTGGCTATACATTATATTAAATTTTAATGGCAGTAATAAGCATTTTGGTTCGACATACGGACATTTTATGGTATACGCGGAATAAAATAAAAAGGAGGTCATTAGTTCGTCGCACTCTTTCTTAGAAAAAGGGAACGAGACAATTTAGACTTTCTCCCCAACTCCCTGAGTTGTGTTTCGTTTGAAAACGTGCATTATCACGGCTAATTTTTTTCTTCTTGTGCCTTGATCCTTTCTCCCATGCTTCTTAGTAATGAGCTGGCATTCAAGGAGAATGATTAAGATGGCATTACACAACACAATATTATTATTATCTTGTCTTGTACTTAAGTAGACTAATGAATAATAGTAAAAACGCATGAACCACTTTCATTTTGTGCATTTTGCCGAGAGAATAATGAAGAATATATGAAAGGGACAAGAGTAAAATCATTATTTTTGGTTGGGTTGTTAATATAATTTTGTTGAGGGAGTTGTTTTCCTTGATATTTTTCATTTGTGCATGAGTGCATTTAATCCTACGGTAGATTATTGTGTAGAGCGCTCTGTACTTCGGAATATAAGGAGGTAAATTAAGTGATAAAATTGTTGATGAGTTTATTCTCATTAGAAACCCATACAAGCCTTGATGACAATCCTAATCATGTTCATGTGACAATTTCTCTAATTCCCCATGTCTCATTTTCACCTTGTGTCATCTTACCCTAAAACAGATAGCAAATTATTTCCTCTCTTGTTTCTCATTTACCTTGGTTCTTTGATCCTTGGCTCTTTATCGTAATATTTTGACCATCCTCCCGTCTCCACTTGATTGACGGGGTGGGATGCCCACGAGCTTTGCATGTTAGCTTGACGGTGCTCCCTTCTGGGGCCATGATGTCGCCGGATGTCTCCTCTGGAACGAACTCGGGTGGAATTACCACTTCCAGATTGGCAACCTTTTGGAAAGAGAAAAGCGAATGTAACACCGACTGACAAGCTCAAGTGGACAGAGAAATCTCTTTGAGAAAAAAATTGGTTATTTTTTGGTTAAAAAGAAAGGAAATGAAAGTGAGGATAATGATGATAACTCAATTGTTTGTTTGTTCTTGGAGAAGGAATGATCATGATGATGGGAGTAAATAAGGCGTGAAAAGAAAAATGAGAAAGGAAATGTGACGTGATGGGTGTATTATATCATCATGTTCGTCTGCTGGACTTTCTTAAGGGAAAGAAAAAGAAAAGAAAAAGAGAGAGAAAGTAGACAAGGATGGATTAGCAGAAAAGCATACCAGACTGATCATGGGATCAGTGTTGACCTGACACATGTACGAGCCTCTGTCCTCCTCCTTAACCGCCTTGATATGGAGACGCCACATGGTGTGGTCCGCATGAGACACGGACACGCGGGTGTTGTGTGTGATGACGTGGGTGTGAATTGCTTGGATGGCTTTGGAATCCGCGCGGACCCAACCAACCTGTAAAAATAAAAGGTGAATTTTTACGAACATTCAGTTTTAAAATAGTTTGGCAATCTCATAACCCGACTTTTTGTGCGTTATAATTACATAGTATACAACTTTGTCTTGTGACGAATGTATCTACGTTAGTGACAAATCCGCCCAGGACACCCGAATATTTTTATGTCGGCTAAGCAGCTCCAAATCTTCAATCGTCTAAAATCCATCTAATTCATTTCTAGCTTACACCATCCCAACAAACGCAACCAAATCATTTATATTTTATCCGTCTACTTCAAATTCTTCACAATTTCTTTACCCAGCAACCAAGCTCTGTCTACTCACCTCTTCCCGCCAAATAAAAGCCCTGTTTTTTCACATCAAACAAACACACCCTCCCTCCGTCCCTCCACCTCCCCCACACGAATGCAGTTTGAAGATGGAAACAAATATTCACAAATTCTACATTCTAGCCCTGTGTTCTCATTCTAAGTGAACGTGTGTGTGTACACAATGGGATCTGATCGGAATTCCAAATGTTACCTTATCTGCATATTATTAGAAAAAAGCACGTAATGTAATAGGCAAATATGTACCTACACGCACCCGCCACACCACACCAAACACCTTAGTGAAATCACAGTAGCAGCATTCCTATTTCCTATTTTCATCGCACCCAAAAAAATAATGCACCCTTTCCCATTTTCCAAACAAACTGAAATGAAATCCAAAGTATAAGCCAATAGTAATAATATTTGAATAGTTTAATTCTTTTGCTGAAAACAACCGACTTAATTCTTAATTCCGGCTTAATAAAATGTTCAATTTGCCAGTTTAATGCATTCAAACGACAATTCGCTGTACAGGTTTTTCCTTGCTATTAAGCATACTATTCAGGTTAGGTCAATTTGTCTCCTTCATGTTTCACGTTTTACATCCAAATTTCCATAAAAATGTTTCTTTGCTTTTGCATCTCTTACTTTCAATATCTTTGTTCCGGCGGAAAATAAAAATAAAGAAAAAATCGGAAGGAAACCATTTGGGAGGTCTGGTGCAGCAGCATCAGCAGCAACAAATGGTCCGAACCGAATATCTTACATGATCTTCTACACAGAAAAAGGCCTGCACCCACCCGTCGTCTATACGTTCCATCTTCCGCAGTGATCCATATCAACTGCCGCTGCTGCTGCTGCATGTTTACGCATAGATATGCAATAAAATATATTTTATTATAGCACCAGACCACTTTCTCTCTGCTTTCCAAAGAATCAAGAAAGAAAATGATAAAATGCAATGCACCACCGTCTCCATTTCCTCCTCGTGTTCGTTCCACCTTCCCAGTTTTTTGGCATCACGTCACGTTACAAAAGCCTCCCCACTTGATATACATTTTTTCAAGAGAAAAGAAATACAAATAAGCTGCTGGGTTGTATAAGAATGATCGAATGCCTTGTGCTTTTGCAACATTTCAGTTTATTTTTGTGTTTCAAGACACGAGGAAAAAATCAGTCATCCTGAACGGACTTTCTCTGTACGTACGCAATCACAAGACGATGATGATGATACCGGTATGGCACCATACACAAATGTAATTTCGGTGGTTGAACATACAAAAGCAATAGTAGGAAAGACAACAGTTGGCTCTGGCTCTTTACAAAAATTTTTATACAAAAGACGAAGATTCTCTCAGACTGGCATGGCGTCAATATGCATTTTCCTTTTCCGGTGGAAACCCAAAAAGAAAAAGGGACCAACCGATTGTTTTCTGGTGGACATGACCGGAATATAATTTTAAGAGAGGGGGTCTCGTCGTGAGTCGCGATGGGTAAGTGAAAGTGAAAGATCTTTTCTAAAAGTGTACCTTTTGGTTTGAGAAAGTCATGCACGTCCAATTGATTCTGAAAAGAAAGCAAATACGCACAGGAAAACTGGAGGCAAGGTTACACTACCTATTTAACTAATACGGCATTCAGTTCCAATCAGTTTCGGCTAATGGACCACACACGACTAGCAAGACTTCAGGATGTTTTGGTATGCACGCTATGCACCGCAGTTAAAATTTTCTCTGAGAGAAAGTTGCGCTTTTTTCTGGCTTTACATTTTTTACCACAAAATTTCTTCGGATTTAGAGACTGGATTATGTATGCAAATTGTAGACAATGAATGGGCTCCTTTGTTCATGGAATAGACAGATGTTTTCTTTTGCATTTCTCACAGATTTTAGAAATAGTTTGGGTAAGAAATGCACTTTGCCTATGCATTTATACATTATTATTATTACCACCACCTTTTGCCCAATAAAAGTACTTAAAAGTGTTAAAACCCGGGACATTTCCCATTAACAAAAGTTGTGCTGCTCTCAGCGGAAATAATTTTGAGTACGTGACAGTGCACACAACTTCCATTAAAGTTACTAATCTTAAACGCAAATGTACAATTTCCTGTGTGAAGCGAGCCACAAAAAAGTGCAATTTTTTCGGTGGTATGTTGCGCATTTTGCTCAAAGCTGAATACAGATTGGCTCATTGAATTACAACTTTCTCCGAAAGAAAAATTTTGTTGATTTAGGCAGTGATTGAAAACAGAAGGCTTTTCTCTAAAGTAATAAAAACAATTTAAATATTACCATCCTCCAAAATTGCTGCTTTGTTTTTCAAAATAAATGACAACACTATCCAAACCAAAATGCTCCGCAATCCGCAATATAAACTTGTATGCAAAACGGAATGTGATGGAAAGGTGCAAGTTATTCTTTTAGGAATGTGAGCATATTTTTAAAAAGTGTAAAACTTGCGGCAAAAGAAAAATCATTTATTTCATGTTCACCATTCACCATCTGCTTACTTTCTCCACTTCCTTTCTGACTTTCTCTTTATATTCCTTTTCTGTATGCATTTGCATATGTATGCATTTGCATAAAACATGTGAACATTTGTTTTGCCACATGAAAAAAGAAGATGAACATGATAAGATGAGTATGTAGACAGATAGAGGAAATGGCTATAGGCTCTTTTTTACTTTTTTCCATACAAGAAGATGCAGAGAGCATTACAGATAAAAATCTGTGGGGATGATGATCATGATCATCATCGTCTTAGTTTCGTCATTTTGTAAAAGAAGGTGTTTCTTCAGAGAAAGTGAAAGTTTTTCAAGTCAGACGGTTTTCAAGAAAGGATGATGATTTGGTAAATGTAAAAAGTTGAAATTGTGGATCAAAGTCGGCTCAAAAGAAGAATTTTGATGGCTACTTATGTGTGTAGTAGTGTAGGCGGCTATAGAAGATGATATTTGGAAAGAAAAGGAGATTCGGTGGGCAACGGGTGTGCGTGACGACACCGCCACCGTCACTGCTTTCACTATAGAACCCTTTCTCTACATGTATCTATATGACTGGTTTTATTTCCCCGGAATAATAATATGATTAAGCACTTGTGTACTCAAAAAAAGTAATGTATCACTGCTGGGCTCTAGGAGAAAAGTAGAGATATCCCCTTTTCCTTCGTATCGGTGCAGCTTTTCTACTGATTACATAAGAAGGAGGATGATGATGAGAATGACGATTATGATGGGGATGACGATAGGGAAATATTATTATGGCTGGAGGCACCGCATCGCCAGATTTTCCAGAGGAGACCAGATGTCTCAGGTGCTCTATCCAGCTTCCGATTTCGCCTTTCAATTAAAGCGAAAAGGAGAAGGAAGTTTTTGGGGAAAAGGGAAATGGATATGCAGAATAATATTTGGAGTGCGTAAAAGTAGAAGTATTTTCTAAAAGGACAAAATCCGAAGAATCTACAATTTACAGTATGTCTTTGTTCGAGCTGGAAATAAACGTCTCATTAATCTATCTAAAAATGCGGGTGTTCAGGAATATGGAAAAAGGACACACACAAGACACAAGCCCATTATCATTAGCTGTCAGCAAGTTTAATTTTTTTAGAGAGAGAATGGAATAAAATGCAAAAGATATAAAATAACTTTGTGTGCTTTCTTTCGATTTTTAGAACAAAGTGGGGATTAGCGGAGCTACATGGTAATATTTCATGCTATTAAATGGTCATTAGTGAAAGTGGAAAATGGGTGCATAGTTGATAGTACAGTTTTTATTCTTAAAGTTAAAAAAGTTTGTTCGCGTCATGTTTAAAAGTTTGTACTGATATTCTAGCTAGCTATCATATTTTGCATAGAAAAAGGCATGGTCAAGGCTTTTCATTAAAATGGATATAATTTCTTCTTTTAAAAAATGCGAATAGTAATCAGGATTTAAGAATGTAGTAATTACCCGATAGCCACCAAGTCCTTTAACAACGCAGGTGAAAGTTGCGTCCCGTCCTATTGCCACCGTTAGGTTTTCTAAAGGCTCGGCAAATTCGGGTTGAAAATCTGTTGTGCCACCGCTCACCGGACCTCCATCTGTAAACAAAGAAAAAATAAGTGAAATTAGTTTTATTTTTGACAAACCTATTTACGTTACTATTAAATGCAGAATTCAGGATGCATATGCAACCAATAGCGGATTACATTTTGCTGGTAAATGGATTCAATCACTTCAACTTGAGACCGCAGTACCTACTGTAAGCGATTAATGTGTTTATCATTAGTTTCTATTTTTCATAGCGTCGACATACAACATTTTTGCAAATAGATTGCTGTTAACTTAACAATGCTTAATGTAAACTCTTTACATTTCCCAATTTCTTTATCCGTTTTTTTGTTTCCTGCATCTTATTTCCTCCCTGTCTACCAACTTGAAACTTTATTGCATCAACTTAAAGTAAGTTCATTAAAACAGAAACACTAAGTGCATCCCACACGAATACACATACATTCGTACATAAACTGCCTTTTCCAGCTAGCAGCAGTTTATAGAAACCTTTTTTGTCGTCCTCCCCGTCCCCAACAAAAATAAATTTTTATTGGCGATTCCAATACATACTATACATTCAGCATTCACCGCAAACCCTCTTGTCTTCTGTCTAACCGCACTATATGGAGCAATAAGCATAAACATACTTTTACCATTACTAAATGGGCATAGGGAGACTTTCTGTTTATGAGAACGATGAGCATGATGCTGATATAGAAAACTATGTTCCAATGCCAAAAATACTTAAAATAAAAGTACATCAGCGACATAATACAAGTGTCGCTGTATGTATCAGTGTGCGGAAGTAAAAAAGAACTGCGTATTTTTTCATTCTTAATTTTAACCATTGTGGTTTCTTACTTGCTTCATCTGTTTTGTGCGTTTTCGCAAAGTAGAATGCTTGCAAATATTTTATTCGTTCATATCTACCAAAAAGAGAAGAAGATGCATCTGTTATTGAAATTAAAACTGTCTTCAAGATTCAAAATGTTTTAAATCGCCCAAACCCTACTGAAATTTACACCACCTCGCCTCCGCACTATATAAATTTGAATCAGTAAATGCTCCATGTTAGAAATAGGTACTTAACTTCCTTATATTTCAACCGCTGTATTATGTACAATAAATGCCGAAACCTAACCAGAATATTTACGCAATATATATATATATATATATATATATATATAAAACTAGCATTAAGTTTTTTTTCTTCAAGAAGGAAAACGAAGGGGACTTTAAGTCTTTTTTCTGTCTTTCATTTTGAGTGTTATGTCTCCCTCCCTTCCCGTCCCTGTCTTGGTTGTGCTCTGCATAAGGATAATTTACTATACTTTTCCATTAAGGGGATTGATTCTTTCGTGACCAAATGCACACATTCAAACTCAGAATGAGAACCACACAGAGAGAAAATAAAGGACAGGGTCTCCTCCAAGAAGAAAAAAGATAAGTAAAAATGATACAAGCCAAAAGAAAAGTACAAAAAAGAAAGTTCTTTCTTTTCTCCCCATTTTCCCTTGATTTCCCCTCTTTTACACCAAACTTACTTAGAATTCTCCAGAAGAAGAAAAAATGCACAAGACACAAGACAATGAATGAATCAACTGGCTTGTTTGGTAAAAGCGGATTCTCTCTGTTGAATGGTTTGCCTTTGCACACACAGAAACAAGTGGCTGTGTTACGCAATAATATTCATAATCCCACATAGGCAAGAAGAGCTCCTTCTAGAGCTTTCACTTGACAAATAAAGTTGTTCTTGCTAAATATTATCAAAGTGTATCAACAACAAGAGAAAGAAGAAAGATGGGAGCATGATAACCGCGATGATCGTGCATTGGAATGGTGAAGAAAATAGAGTTGTGTTTGCAGAGGGTGGATCATCATCAGAAAGGCTACAAACAAACAAAACGCATTATCTCCTCTTGGCGAAAAAAAGTGGAGAGAGGATCAGAGAATTATTCGGTTTCATTTATATTCGTTGTTAAAGAAGAAAGAAGAATGAGCTTGTTGAGAGAGTGGAGAAGAGAAAGTGACTAACAAACCGAAAGAAATGGGAATGGAGAAGAATATTATTATTTTGTGGAAAAAATCTCCAAATAAGGTTGTGTTGAAATGTAAGTGGCAATAAAAATGCATAAAAAACAACAAAGTCATTTTGAGGAGAACAAGAAGACGAAAAAGAAGAATGGATAAGCTGAGTAATATATTGAGGAATAGTGAATTGTTCTGGGTTGTTTGCTTTAATGCTAAATTTATGCTTTGATGATTGATTGGTTAGATGATGAATTCTAGAATGTTTCTATATTAGGTTGGCTTTAATGGTAGTTTTATTGATGTGGAAATGTTATGGGGTAAATTTTGTTGAAAACGGGCATTTTGGATGAATGACATTAATAACGGATAAGTTTTTGTTTTGATTTTCTTGGCTTTGTCTTCATGAGCAGATGTGTAGATGAATTCAGGATAAATCTAGTCGATGAAACTTTACATAGTATTGAAAAATTCTGTAGTTTAAAATTTTAATGTTGCATTGTATTCCTAACTAATGCCTTAAAATGTATTTACTTTTATTCAAGAAGAGATGTAAGGCTGATCTGGTAAGAATACATAGTAAAATATAATAGTAATGATTGCAGGCAGAAACTTAGTACTTTTGGATGTAGAGGGTATATTATTAGACAAATTGTACGACATTGTAGTAAGTGAAAATGCAAACATAGCTACCTACACGAATAGATAATTTGGCAGAGCTCATGATAATTATAGGGCCAACTCACTTGCCAGTTCTAATGCCTTGTTAATTTGAATTATGGTGTTTGGTATTAAAAAATTTAAAATATGAAGCTGCGAAGATATTCAATGAAAGCTTACAATCAATCTTACTTGTTAGTAGTGAATGGACGTCATTTTAATAATAACGTATGTAATAGGGATAATTTCCACGTTAGATGTACTTGGTCAGGTTAACTAACGTAGAATAATTATTAACTAATATTTAAACAGTGCGGGGTATAATGTAATTTGTAACCTGTTAAGCACTACATATCTATCATATACTCTCGTTTCCTTCCATATTCTCCATCCGATCTTGTATCCCAAAACACCAAACACGAAAAGGAATTTTCTTGCAAAACTTTTCATGTCCCAACTCGCCTCTTTCTCTCTTGTTCTCTATCTACTACTCTTAGAAACTTGTAACCAACCCATGTGACGCAATAGATATATTCCATTCTCTATTCTCTCTCCTCCTCCCACACACTCTTCTCCATTCCATCTATTCTCATCTATTCATTTCATTGAATTTTAACTGCTTTTAGCATCATCACGCCAAAGAACAGAACATGAACATTATATCCTCTTGCTAAATCCCAGAAACAAGAGACCAAAGTGAAAAGAAAGGTGAACATGGAACGAAAACATGAAAACTTTTTGTCTCTTTCTTTTCCTTCCCTAAAAAACTTTCCGCTTTTCCTAGGCTCACGACACGACAGAACACTTGTGCTTTTCATTCCTCCGTTTTCACTTTGTTTTTCTCTTACAAAAAAGGAATTTGTTGGACCAACGTGGCTGAATAACTTGTGGAGCTCTTATTTTACCCCAATCTATTCAATTTCCACTAGAAACCCTCTCCACTCTCTCTTTTGATACAATAATGATTTGTCTTAAGGAATTATGAGGACAATATTGTTCGCCAAGTTGAAAATTAGTCTGGCTCTCATATTCCCTACATCCACAACCCAATTGGGAATCAACAATAATTTCATTCAAAGTTTTACACTCACCAATAAAGTTATCAAAATGACACACAATGCTCCACCAGCAGCCAAAATTACTTTGCTAAAATTAATTGAAATTCCCCACTTGCCATTGTTTCCTTAAAGAAAATCCCCGCTTTCTTTTGTACATCTCACCTCTCACCTTAAAAACTTGAATAATTCACAAGGATTCACAGGATGAAAGCCAAGCCAAAAGAAAAAAGTAGATCAGTTCTTACCAAAAAATAAAACTTTTTCATAAGAAAAAATATACATCCGCGTTACATCATCGATCCATCCATATTATTATTTAGGTGTTCTCAGTTGTCTGTAGGTAATTTTCAACTTTATCCCACCTAATTTTTTTCTGTGTTCCCACTTTCCCCCTTTTTTATTTAATCAACAGAGAAAAAAGGGAACAAAACGATAAAGTAGAAAATTGAAACAGATTCTTTTCTTTCCCCTTTTTTGTTTGTTTGCCAATATCACGCCTTTTCTTCACATGCAAAAAAAAAACTACAAAAAAAGTTGCTCTGTTGTTCTTGTACTTGGCAAACTGCCTCCTTTCCATTTTACTTTGTTCATGGTGTATCTTGTTGCTTTCTCTCTGTTTTAGAAGAGATTAGATGAAAAAAGATGAACTCAACTTTCTCCAAGATGGACTTAATCCCGGAATACCAGAAAACAAGAAGGAAACTAAGCATGCCGCATATTTTTCAATCTCAATCTGTTTCTTACTAGGCTTATCAAAAAGTGGGGAATTTTTTAAGTATGCAGAGCAGTTAGATGAACTGAAGAGTTTGATGTGCCAAAGCTTAAACAACCACTTGGCTTTTTAATTTTCTGCTGTTTTGGACGGACCAGCTACTAATATTGGTGGCACATTACACCCTTGGGCAGTGCGAGTTGATTAAATGATACGGAAAATATAGTAGCAAGTTGAATGGCAAAATAAAACTATTTTTTCATCTTTCCAAAAGCCAACAACACTTTCTACAGAGAAAAAAATTTCATCCAAACTGTCTTGAAAATGTGCTATCATCTTCCTTCCAAAAAAGTAGAAATGCCTAGGAATGTAACAATTTTCTCTGGGAAAAAGTTGGTCGGGGGAACATGACAAAATCACTGCTTTACAGGCTTTTTTATTACATGCCAAGCAAACAAAACGGGTCGCTTGTAGCTGTCACAAAAGATCCAAATCCAAATAAAAAGTGTTATTCGACTAGTATTGCTGCATGTGTGTCTGAATATAAAAAGTACGTGCGGCAGTTTCTAAATCTTTGCTGCAGGCTTGAACCAGCAGCACGTTAAGGCTAAAAATACAATTTTCTTGAAAGAAAATGGAGAATCCCTTTTTCCTAGCTAAAAAGGAGAGGGTGACGAGTGAAAACAGCAAATAAGATTTTTTTCTTCAGATGCAGGGATGATGATCAACCAAACCAAGCCAGACATGGCCTTTTTGTATCTGAAAGTATGATATTATTACAAATGCACTGGAACAGTGTAGTGGGGAAAATACAAAATAAGCACGGATCAGAATATCAGAATCAGAATGGCGATGACTTTGTTCTTTTACATTTTCTTGAAACAAATGATCATCATCAAGTACACGCTTTTTTATTTCCTGCCATTTTGGAAAATCGTCAAAGAAAACGAAAATGGAATGCATATAATGTGGCTGCATAGTGTAGTTGGAAAAACTGCAGTTTATCGAAAAGATAATGACGTTTTAGTAGCTTTCTGAATGAACGTGGTTATTAGCTCATGTAAAAGCAGTGAGTGAAATTGATTTTCTTGGTGTTTTGATGACAAATTGATGAAAAATGGCGTCGGGTTTTCCTTGCAAAAATTTGTATTTTCTTAGGTATTTAATATTATCATAATTTATGCAACTGGAAATTAGTGCAGTTTTTAAAAGTAAACGCTTTCCGAATTCATAAAGAGACACATAGCTCTTCTTAATCTGCATTGGAAGAAATTGCCCCATGACTTGAACCACTTATTTCGGCGTTATCATTTTCCATCCTGCATCGCATTCCCTTTCTTTTTCTTTCCTGTTTTTCTCCGCACCTGGGACCACCTTGTGGTTGTGCCCGTGTTTCATGTTCCACAAAATAATAAAGACACACACTCACTTTCCGCATCTCAAGACGACAAAAGTTTCCTTGAAGCAAAAGAAGAACACTTCCTCCTTCCTTTATTTCTTGATGACAATAACATGATCATCAAACTCATGATGATCATGATCATGCACCGTTCTACAAACACGGTGATTACCCTATCATCAACCACACTCTCGCTTTGCTATCGATTTTCTTCAGTTTGCATTTCCTTACACACAAGTAGTAAAACAGAGACACACAAAGAAGAAAGTATACTTTTTTAGTGCAAAAGAGTGTGTGTGCTTCTATTCTCTGGTAGTCTGGTACAAACTCAATTTCAGTTTTATTTAATTAAGCGATTATAAAGTTTAATCTTATTGTTTGGTCATACTGTCTGCAGAAGGACAACCACCTCTCTGCTGTTCTGTGGAACTACCCAAAAGGATTTAGCCATTCCATTGACCTTACTCACCAAAAAACGCATTTTCTCTATTGCTTTCCTTCAGCTAAAAACAGAATTCTCCCTGGTGGGGTGCAGAAAAAAGATGCCTCCAGACTCCAGAGAGAATGAGAAAATCCTCCAGCAGAAAAATATCGGGGGTGAGTCGTGAGTTTTATACGCATCCTACCTATATATTTCACCTTGGCTTCTGTTGTAGCAAAACAGCCCGAGAGGATTTTTTTGTGTCACTGTTTTGTTTACAAGACTTTCCCCATTCATTCATAACCCGCAGCAGGGTATATATCTTTAAGGGCAATAACAATAATGGCAAGAACACAAACAGCAATAGAATGAACACGCGGCGCTATTTTATTTTCTTGGAGAAAGCTCTCTAGTATGTCGTACTACTTTAATGCAAGTCAAAGAGTGTCAACACATGAGAGTGTAATGTAATGTAACATTATTGCCTCCATGTTTTTCTGCTCTTGTTGTTGTGTTCAAGAGAGAAAAGGCAATGGGGAAAATGGCATAATTCCCTTGTTTACTGCCAGTGCCGCCGTTGCAGCAAATCCTGGGAGCTCAAGAGTTATACAATACCGACTTTGTGTTCTGTGTGTTCTGCGGCAGAACAAAAAATATAAAGAATACAGTGCCAAAATGTATATATACAGACACATAACATGCAACTTTGCTTTCACCATTTATTGCTCACCTTTTTTACTTTTATCTCTATTTTTCTCCGTTTTACAATCTAGACGCCCTGCTGTGTGGTGAAGAGAAAAAAGAAAGCCGGGATGTTACTCTAGAGAGAGGAAAAATAGGGGCTTTCCCGTTTTCTTCTTTTGAAAAAAGGCAAGGGATAAAAAAGAAGGGGAAATGTAGCACCTTGTTAAAAATGGCATTGTACCTGCCATATTGTATGAACTAAAAGAACCACCCACGCATTATTATCATACATAACGGTGATGACTACACTTGCCTGTGTTAATCATTTCTTCGCATACCCTTCCTACATCTTGCGACTATCATAGCCAGTGTTGGTGAGATAAAATTGCAAATGGGGGTGTGAACTACCAGAATCAAGATGGTACTTGACACAATTCCCAGAAAATTTTATGCATTAGAGTAAAAATTGTGGTTATATTTAACCTTAATGATTCCAGTGTCATCAGTATTATTAGTCACCTGGTTTTATTTAATTAGAATGAAACAGTATTGCCCCACAAACTGAACACTACATTATTGCATATATATTTTATTGGTATTTTAATAACCACCTATTTTCCGTTGTGCTTTGTATCCTATTTTGTCATTTAATGAACTTTTCATGTTAAACCATGTACACTTAATGTTAATTGTTACATTACAACCTATTTACAAAGGCAGTCAGAAAAATCTACAAACATGTTTCCAAAATGTACGTGCTAGTTACAAAATTGCAAAACAAATAGGCATTAACTTCAACAATTTAGCGTGGAGTGGCTGTGTGGTCTAGTGGTAAGACGCTCGCCTGGTATGCGCATGACGCCTGCAGCCGCTGCTGACTAATTTGTGAATGAATTTTGTAATTGTGCTTCGAGAGATGCACAAGCCAAGGCTTTATTAATTTTTTTGTATTAACATATTACTCTAACTTTCTACGTAGATTAATCAACGTGGATAACAATTTACTTAAATATTCCATTCACAATTCTGTCAGCAGCGGCAATTGCGGCTAACCCCCTGCATGTAGGGAGTTTCCATGGCAGGTGTCGATCGCACAGCAAACGAGAAACTCGGGTTCGATTCCTGGCACAGCTACAATTTTTTGTTTTAAGTAGAAATATCATTAAACTTAAATACTGCATTAAATTCCTACTCATTTGTGGAGTGGCTACGTGGTCTAGTGGTAAGACGCTCGCCTGGATTGCGCATGCAGCACCGCTGCCGCTGCTGACAGAATTATGAATAGAGAACATACATGTGCTTCGGGAGATTCACATTTTAAGGCGTTTTTAAATTTTTTTCTTCAAGTCATTAACTCAGTGTTTCCAAGGAAGCAAACTGAATTATCTCATTCAGGAATCTGTCAGCAGCGGCGATTGACTGGCACGGCTGGCGGTGTGTCTGGCGCACAGCAAACGAGAAAGTCGGGTTCGATTCCTGGCATAGTCACTTCTTTTTGCTTCAAGTTATTCAAGTATCCATCTCATTGAAACAATTTTAAAATTGTAATTCTATCAATACAGCTAAGTGTAGCATAAATATAAACAATATATATAAACTTTGAGCACAAGAAAATACGTCGCTTCCAAAACCTAATTCTCAGGAAACTTTATCTGACGCACAAACATATTGTCAGCGAAGCAGAAATGAAGGTGCTATTTAACTTTTAATGTTACCCGGTCTTTACCCAACTTTTAGAGAAAGTGTTTCAGGTAGTCACATCATTAGTCACTCTTTCTTTCTCCGGCCCAGGATGGTTAGCGTATTGCCCCACATCACACACCACATCATCATCCCCAGTTTCAATAACCACCATTTCCGCTGTGCACCACCACTGCTACCACCGCAGCTCATCATTTTTCATACTGTTCCACTTTTCCAGCACTTTGTGTCGTGGCAAAAGATAGTAGCTAGGCTTTCTCCACACAAAAACGACCACACACACACAGCTTGTGTGGCAAAGTGAAAGTAGCATGTGTGTGCGAATGCAGGCAAATGGGATTCACCGGGGAAAGTGATCTTTTTTCTCTTCTAGGGAAAAACTTTAAACTTTCTTCTTTATTCTTACATACAAACACACGTGTGTACTTTATGAATTGGTATGCATAATAAATTTTACACCAAGAGAACCAAAAAAAACAAAACTGCTTAAGAGAAAGTTTTTTTTCTTTACCCATTTTTTTATGTACTCCATTTGTCTTCTGAAAAAGATGAACATGCCTTGTGTGTTCTGTATGGTGTGGTTTTTATATCCTGCCATAAGTATAAGCTAAACAATGTGTCCCGTTGAGCACACTTGCCTCCCATATTCTCCCATTGTGTGCTGGCCTGGTGGGTGGTCCTTAAAGTCTCAATTTCCATTATGATGCCTAAAATGTGCTCCCATTTTCCGCTCAGCCTTATTATTTCACATGCCACCACCTACAACCTATTTAAATGGGTGTATTATATTTTGTAAAGGAAGGAGAAAGGTGTGTGCTGAGATAGTGTTGAAAGTGGGAATAAAATTAATGGGCAAGTTGAGCAATCATTTTTTGTGGGATTTGTTTGCACTTCAACAAACTGTTCGGCTTTCTGTTTTGAATGATGGGATGGGTAATTAGGAGACTTATTTTTAGAGAAAAGTAGGAAAAGATCAGAAATCTGAATTTTATTGCGGAACGTATAATTTCAAAAGAAGTAGTCACCATTGTCATTCATTTATTGTTGCGGACTATTTTTCCTCAGTCCAGTTTACTGATGTGCTTTCTTTTTTCCTTTTTATTTAAAAAGTAAGTCGTTAGCAAACAAATGACATGATGATGAAATGCATGCAAGCATGACAAAAGCCGGAATCAAAAAAGAAGGCCATCAGTGGCACTCTCTTTAGTTCAGGGTACAAAATGACAAAAGGGAAACTGTTTACTTTTCTTGTTGAAAAGGATATTAGGAAAATAATGAAATATTTTCTGGAATGGTTGGCAGTCTCTCTGTCTGATTGTCTACTGGCAATAATAACCATGTTATAAAAATGTGTACTTGTTCTTCATTTCTGCAGTTAACAATCCGTGACCAACTAACTGGCAATAAATGTGTCCAGCAAATAGCATTATAAAAAGGGGAAAAGTAGATATGCAAACAAGAAAAGTAGACTTTTTGGTTAAGCATTCCATTCTCCAGACAGAAAAAAGAAAAAGGACATTATTTGAAAAGCGGTTGATATATAAAGAGAGTGAAGATATGCTTTCAGACTAACAGTTTCATTTATTTGACTAATTGTCCAAAGGACATTTTAGAAATGCATATCTCTAACTGCAGAATACTTTGTGTTGAAAAATGTAAATCCAATGAAAATGAAGCAGTTTAACACCTGTACTGTTGATGTATGTCCAGTCGTAGAATTAACCCCGCCATAGATGTGGGACAACGGATCGTGAAAAGCATAATGTTCAGATAATAGACTTAATGACATCATCTAACATTGCAATATTCTTCAATATTATACGTTTGACGTATTTCATGCTTGTTTTGTTGTACAGCAAACCTTAATACCTTGCATGCATTTTTATTCCATATTAGCAATCTTTAAAATATTTCATCTTTAACTACGGAATAAAACTTACCCTCTTTCATTTCTTGTCATGTCTTTTAAATAGTGAGCATCTTTCTTCTTTCATTTTCCCCGTTGCCTGTACTCCACACACCCTCCTTCTCCCTTTCTTAATTACATTCCAGACATGAAGATTATGTACACTGCATACTCTCCAGCCATTTTCTTTCCTTTTCCTTATAAGTATTTACCCAATTGCAGTTTTTTTACTCAAAATATAAAGCGTAGTATCCATCACATCTCACTATGCCCATTAAAAATTGCACTGCATTTTCTGTACTTTTTGTTTCTTCTTCTGATTCTCATCATGACCATTTCTCTCATCTTTCTCATCCACCAACTTTCTCTTTCTAGAAGCAACCAGCAACAGCAGCGCAGACAATTGTAGAAAATAAAAGCAATTTTAATACAAATGTACACATTTAAGAAAAGGCAAAGTGGCAGCTTGGCGGCAATGAGACCGGGATGAATGGTTTCCCTTGTGGTTATTCCCCACTTTCAGACCAAACCATTCCAAATAAAACGACTTGCACACACACAAGCCGACTAAAAACTCAAGCGTACACAAGTTTTTTTATTCTTCTTGTTTTTCTACTTACTAGAACATCAAGGGCGCAATAATATCCAGGAAGAAGAAAATGCAAGAAGACAACCAACTCAACAATATCAACAGCACAAGCAGCTGAAGAAAATGCGAGGACAAAGTCCGGATAAATACATTTTTTGTTTTTCTCTCTGATGTGCATTTTACTCTAAAATGGTCTGTTCTACACCTACCCTACTAACTACTTCATCCAGATCCAAAATATGCATTGCATTTTCTCTCCCCCAAATTTTCTATCCCGTTTTGTGTTCCACTTGGAACTAGAAGTTGGTCCAAAACGACCAAAAATCTCTTTTTATTTTCCTCTCTCAGCGCTCAGAGAGCTCTGTTCCGTCCGCACAAAGTGGAAAATCTAAAGCTGCCAAAACGCCTTTTCTATGCAAATTAGTATACGTGTACTTTACCACGTCACGGCACGTTTTGATACGGCCATCGCCACACAATCCTTTTTTTCTTTTCTCCATTTCAAAAGTTTTTAGTTTGGGTTGTTGTACTGTTCTTGGTAGCCTGCCAAATTACCAGCAATTAGACTGGGAAAATGTGCCCATTTAAAAGCCCAGTAGTAAAAAGGACACGTAACTATTTTCCTGCACAAACACACCCGCTTTAAAAATCTCTCTATTTTGTCCGTTTCATTCTCTTTCTTTGGGTCTCAATAGTCCACTAACAAAAAAAGACATTTTCTTTTTAAAAAATGTTGAATTGGTTGAGTGAGTGCATTTTACGCACACGCCGCCACCCACACAAAAAAGCCTGTAGAAAAAAATGAACTTAAAACCTGACGAGGAACGTTTTTTTCAGCATAAAAAATATATATTTCTCTTTCTCTAAATACCCATTTGACTTTCTCCAGAGTCCAAAAAAGCAATACGTATTTATCCCGGATGTCTATATTTTGTTTGTGTGTGTTGGGGTTAGAGTACAGATTAGATCTACCAGTGCATAAATATATTGTGCGTAGCTTTAGGTTCTGACTCTGAGTATTTTCTATTGCCTTAACTGAAAATCCTCTTTATTTCCATTTCTGTCTTTGGTAAAGTTATAGGAATGATGCTGCTGATGTTGATGATACTATCGCCAATAATGTGGGTAATGCCCAAGAGGGTGTAAATAAGTCAGATCCAATGAAGCAGCAGCAGTCAGCCAAAAGGAAATACCCGACACACACTATATTCTAGTCCATTTTCATGGAGGTATCATCACTACCATTTTTTTTGTGGTTTGCTTTTTTTCAGCCTCCAATTTTTATCTTATAAATAGCATTGCCACCATATCGCCATTCCATTTCAACAGACAAAAGAAAGTAAAACATGTATAGAGAGTGCACATTTTTTCTTTCTGTTTTCGGCAGAACATTTTTCTTTTTTTCACTTAAGCCATATTACTACAGCACAGTCATAGAGAAAGGTTGATGCTACTGCTGCTGCATTAAATATTATGATATTATAAGGTGATAGGATAGTGCACACAACCCTTTCATCACCCATTAGTCAATATTATTGCTGACTGGGGAGCACCAAAAAAATACAACGCAAAATGCTCTTTTTTTCTCCAGAGAAAGCAGTAGAAAGTCTATATGCTTTAAACTTTTTCTTTTTTCTTGCAGAAACGTGTGAGTATATAGGGAAAAATAAACTTCACTTGGGTAAGTTTTTTCTTTTTCTGTGGTGCAAATTAGCTACTCATATAATTCCACACAATTTTTCTTCTTCCTGTTTCTATTTTTCTTTCAAAGTCAACCAACTTTCACTTTCATTTCTACAAGACAGACTTACAATCAACATCAGTCGAGTTGGAAAAAAAAAGTTATTCTTCAAGTAATTTATTCAATTATTCGGTATTGATTAGACCATTTTTTGGCAGGCAAGAAGAAAAAATGCATAAAAGGAAGATAGAGGGTTAAAGTAAGGTTCTCATCAATATACAAAATAATGCAGGGCAATATCCCAGCGAGTTCATTCACAGGGGAAATAACCTCATGTCTGAAAAACCAAGAAAGCTTAATAAAGTGAACAGAGAAAGATGCAGTGTGTTCTGTGGTGAAAATCATGTGAGAAAAGGCTTAATTTATTGTGCGTTCTGTGTTATTCTAGGTGAAAATAAAGTGTCAAAAGATTTTGATCGATCATCTCATTCTCTTTCCAACTTGGAGGAAGTCTTGGGTCTCAGAGGAACCCAGGAACACAAACAAAGTACAACATAACAACAGCTCAGTTCAGACAATTGTGTCATCCAGATTACTACACACATTTCAACTTTCTCAAAACAAAAACTCCCAAATCGCTTCCCTCTTGTTGCCTGTGAAATAAACTTGGCCGTTGTAAATTTTAGCACAATTTAGTTCTGCTCTTCAATCTTTCCCT
Source organism: Entomobrya proxima (assembly GCA_029691765.1). NCBI lineage: Eukaryota > Metazoa > Arthropoda > Collembola > Entomobryomorpha > Entomobryidae > Entomobrya > Entomobrya proxima. Next base: position 20,857,230 of record CM056170.1, on the reverse strand, counting down.
GCAATCATCAAGCCCAACAGCCCAAGAGTCAAAATGAGAAATAATACAATTTTCTCTCAGTGTTCAAGTTTTGTTGGGTTCTGTGTTGAGTGATGATGATTATGGCGGCGATAGTGATGATACTACACATAGCTGTATTCTGTGTTGATGATAATGACAATATATTCTTAATAGCTTTATTCTGTATAAAATATACACTCTAGTAGCTTTACTTGCTGCTAATTAGCCCGGACTATAAGTTAATTACCCTTTGCCTTGTTCCTCCTTCCCTAGAAAACTTGACTTTTTCCCGTGCTTTTCAATTATCACTCGTGTGGCAATGGTGAAGGGAAACAAATGCGAGGTTGTGGAGATATATCTACTTTCTACGTATTATAGTGCATCGTTGGTGGTCTTGGTCTACTCACAAGGTTCAATGTTCAAGCTATCATTTTCTTTCTCTCCGGAAAAGACACCAGCTCCAATGCAGTTCTCCAAATTTAAATTGTAATGTAGCAAACTCCATCATCGTCACATGCTTGCTAGCTTGATGCTGGCTTCACCCCGAGAAAATAAAATTACTTTGGAGTAATCAACTCTAATCTAGTAAAACAGATTAGGTCTAATTTTGTTAGCACATTAGACAGAGATAGAAAATGGAGGGCTTTTCCCTTCCAAAAATACACACAACAAGGCCAATTTGTTGGTCAAGGTTACTCCGTTGTTGCCTCCATTCTTTGCCAACCAACAAACTTACCATTTTTTTCTACCTCTACCTTACAGGAAAAAAGTCAGTTTTTACTGCTTTTGCTGTAGAAGCTGAAGCTAAAAGGGGAAAATGTACATGTCTACTTGGTTGTTGGTTCTTTTGGGATAAATAAAAGCGGGCCGCACTTTCCCACAAAATCTCGGCCAGTTTCCGTTTTCCTGTTGGTTGTACTCTGTGCTACTTCACTAAACACCAAGCAAGGTGAGTAGTGAGCAAAGTTATAGCCATCATCATTCACATCAACAGCTAAACACATCTCCTTCTTAGTGGAAAAACGTATGAAAGACTTCCTAAAGCCGTTTCACGTTACCCTCCATTTCCACAATCCACACACATTCTCAAGTACTCCAGCTTCATCATCATTACATCACACGGACCACTGGCTCAACTGAATACAGCCTTTTATTCGTCTGAAGTCTGAACAGAGCCAAGTGGAAATTGTGATTACACCTCACTTGAGATTTTTATACGCGTTAAAAAAGTTTCCAGTAGTAAACAGCATAACATTTTATCCTGTAAACCTGTAAAAGTTTCTAAAAGAGAAATAAGCACAAAAAAAGCATTTTTTCTTACCTGATGGATGATTTCCGATGGCAAGAATGGCGAAAAATGTTAGAATGGGTAGATTTGACAGCATGATGATGTTGATACTCAGGCTGTTTGGCTGGGAAAACAGGAAAAAGTGATGATATTGATGATATGACGATACTACTGAATGAACATCAGCAGAACAGCAGATAATGATAATGACGGTTTATATTTGTTGGTCCACCGCAAATACTACCCGGGTTTTCCCCTATTTCCACACACAAAATAGCCCGGTGATGATGATAATAGTAATGTTGAGAGAATTGGGGTTCTTTTGGTTGCCCACAGACAGAAAAAAAGAAGTCGATGACAAGAACTTTTTTGTGTTGGCCTGTTTTGTGGATTTTTTTGTAACTTTATTTTACTTATCTCATTTCCTGTTTTGTACAGTGAGCATCATCAAGGAAAAACGGGTGCACTTTAACTTTTTTCATTTATTTTTTTTCAGAAAGTATGTCTTTCCTTTTTTGTACGTTTTTTCTCTTGGCTTTCAATGCACTTTTTAAAAATCTGATGTAAAAAAGGAAACAAGGGACCTTGTATTCAGTTTAAAGTTTAACGCGATGGATATGTCAATGGAAAAGGAACTTTAATGAATAATGCAATGTGAGAAGCCTAACATGAGCATGCGAATGCTTACATATTATTTTTTACTGTGCTTGTTGCAATAAGTGCATTTTACTTACATATTTTTCTCTTTTTTTTTAAAGAAAAAAAGATAAAGTCTTTATTTTTGGAGAAAGGAAAGCTGAGCGGTGACAAAAGCACTTCTTTTTTTCTTTTGTGTGTGTCTATAAGCTTGTTATATTGAGATCAAGATAAGATCCCCTTTTTTGTTTACACTGATCACACATGACGCTATGCTGAAGACACAGGATATGGATTTCTTTTGGGCAAGATGAAAATCCACTCATACATGACATGGGTCTGTTTCAAGAAGATTCCTTTTTTATTGAAAAAATGTTGTGGTCTAGTTCTAGTGTGGTAAAAAAAGATGCGGGTGTTTTCGGTGAGTGACACACTCCAAGAAAGATTTTTTTGTTCTTTGTCAAGAAACCGTCACTTCCTCTTTTTTTGCGGTGGGTATAAGAAGACAAATACGGGAAGAGAGAAAGAAGAATTCACTTCAGTTTTTGCAGATGATGCTAGCCATCTTCATTTCTACTGTCTACTGTTCCAAGACGAAGGACACTCCACAATTCCACGTTTTACAGCAGTTCTTCTCCTTTTCATCTTCTTTCCTTTTTTCTTTAAAAAAAAGGTCGCAAACTTCCTGTCTGATTTACTTACACATTTTTTTCTGTGTGTGTGTCTCTGGAAAAATGTTCACAGCTTTTTTAGGCTTTCCAGAGCTCGTCCTCTAAGTTTTTGGGATGCCGGTGGGGTATCCTGTGTGGAAAAGGAAAAAACGGAAGTCATAAAGAATTTATCATTTGTGCACTATGTACTCTAGTCCAAAAGGCACACAAAATGTCAAGCCCATTCATCTTTGCCCGATTTCCAGAAAAAAACTGTATAACCAACAGGCAGACATTCAACAGCGGCAGTATTCATTCAGAGATCACTACAAGCACAGGAGAAAAAGCATAGCCAAAAGCCATAAAAGTGAAAAAGGAAGAATAATACGGTGCAATAATGCATATGCCTTTTGTACGCTTTTCAAAATATATTATGGACAATGATCATGTTGTCAATGTGCGTCTTGTTGAAAAACAGGACAAAAAATATATATGCTGCTGTTTTGGTTCTTGGTTCATGGATGGATAGGGATGATGGAGATGGAAAAGGGAAGCATTGTCATCTTGTGCAAAGCGACATGGGGTTAACAACCAAAAAATGTGCGCATTTGCTTCATGCCATCAACATGATCATCTAGTAGAGAACAGCTCTGATTGTGATGATTATGTATGGACGGACATTTCCTTGAAAAAAGTGGAAGTTTTGGTGCATAATAGTTTGGTAGAGGAAAAATGGTGATGAGTATAATATTATTGCGTGTTATGGGCATATGTCTACAGAGAACATTGTGCAATTGCTATTTTTTTTATTCTGGCATGCATAATTCAAGGATAAAATGGAAAAAAGGAGTTTAGAAGCTGGAGAGACACTGGAGAGAGATGTGTCATGTGACAAGCGGAGACAAGGGTGAAGAAAAGGAGAAAATCTTTTTATGATGCGTGTGTGCATTTTGAAAAGCTTGTTTAATATTTTATTATGGTTGGGTGATGCCAGTTGACTGTTTACTATACAACGGAGTAGGTTTAATGTATTGTTGGGTTAGAGAGTAGGTTTTACGCATGGGAAAGTAGCGTCACGTGCCAGAGTGAACTTTGGTGTTAAATAAGAAATACAGAATAAGAACATTGCGAAGGAAATGGTTAAGATAAAATACAGTGAGGATAGAAATATTATATGCAAATAGTAATTTCAGGTACTTGTTAGTAGTTATACGCCAATAATTGGTTACTTTAAGCAGAGCAATAATTGTTATGTATAGATCAGTAGTTGCAAAAAGTATGTATTCTTTAAGCAATATAGCACTATAAGTTATGCTAATAACTTTTCTAAATTTCAATAGTATTCATTTTGTAAAGCTTCCTAATAATAAAGTACACACACACTCAATCTAAAAACTGAACATTGTATCAAAAGTTATTGAATATTTTGCATTCTAATTCAAATTATATATTTGCGTGGCACGAGGTAAATTGTAACTACTGATTCATTGTATTATTAGTATGCCATGTAGATGGAAAATGAGCTTGAGCTTACCACAACGTGATAACTAGATTGTTTAATAGGTTTTAAAATTTGAACTATTTAACCAAACTGCAAACTAGAATTACGCTCTTTGATAAGTCAAAGGAGTCAAAGTGTAAAACAACAGTGGCATACTTTTATTAATTTTCGCACGGAAAAGTGTAAAGTGTATAAAAGATGATGACAGCAGTACTATAGTAAACAAATAGAAGTGAAAAATATTTTTGTTGATTTCCCGAAAGGTTCGTGTTTTGGAAGGTATTGGCGACATTAATAGCTCATTCAATGCGTATAGGACATATACTCATAGCAGATCAAGCAGTCCACCATAATTAAAGCATGGATATTAGTGGATATTGGCAATGGTTAGGTATGGTGGAGCACTGTTAAAATCGATATCTTGCTCATTTTAATTAATCCAAAAAAAGTTTAACATCTAAGTTCTAATCAATTGAACATCCCATAATTGCTCATACGCGATATATTATTGTTGACCGTTTAACATTACCACCTACATGATCATTTTCTTTTCTTTTTCGTTACTTGATTTGATTCACTTGTCATTCTCATTATCTTCACAACTGATTACCTCTCCAGTAGTACATGGAGTTGTACACCACTTGTACATCCCATGCACTTTTTTCAACCAGAGCAATAAGCCATATTAAATATTAGATCCACCCCAGTGCGCCCTGTACAAAATAGCAACAATAAACTCTGCTTTCTTAACAGTAAGCACCCCATAAAAACTTTTCTTTTTTCTTCTTTTCCCTCTATGCTTTCTCTTTCTTTCCATGATCATCATGTCAGCCAACAAGCAGTAAACAGAAAAGTGCCACAAAAGAAAAAAGTCAACAACAGTGAATGAATTCATGTGTGTAGCCCACTCCTACTTTCTTTCTTGTTGTATTTTGCGTTATGTGTACCCATCAAATATATTCCACGTGAAGGAGCATCAAGAAATAAAACGCATCATTGAAAAATCCTCCAACCTTCCATTCATCCATATTATCGCCTTTTACAAGCAAAAAAAAACGCAAAAAATTCAACTGCAGTAGCAACCCAGCAAAAAATTGTACTCTTGACTTTCTTTTGTGGTTTTTTCTTTTATTCTCCATAATCCCAACAATGGCAAAAGTATCATCTTCATAACCAAAAAGAAAATACAAATTGTCAACATTCTCGTCTTCAAGTAGGACCATATAATAGTTTTGTTTGCCAACCGGCTTTTTAAAAACCGGGAGAAAGCACAGCAGCCAAAAAAACCTCTGTGCGTACATTTTTGTCATCCAGCCTTTTTCTCTATTTGCCTTTCTTCTTTTCTCCAGATCACCAGATTATTTGCCATTGCCTATTTTTTCCGTCCTTGCAAATCCCTCCACCAAAGTAACAGGCATGATGTGTGGACGTGGACATTCAATTGTAACAGGATATTGAAAGCTTCATACCTATTTTGCACACAGATTTCCAAGCAAATTGAACTAACTGTGACTGACTTTTCTCTTGTTTCCCAGCTTTATCGAATTCTTTTTCAAATCAAATCAAAATGAAGTACAATTTCTTGGAAGAAGAAAAGTGTAACTGGAGAACAGAGTGAGAGTGTGGATCAGTCAGTCAGTTTACATGACACGCATCAGTACACAAACTATATTGAGATTTTTTTCATAGAGTCTTTCTTCCTTTCTTCCTTGGAAGGAGAAAGTGCATTTCTTAGTCACCTTTTCTACATTTGGCTTGAATGGGTAACGTGATGATATCTTCATCACCATCAAATGTGCTTCAGTATTTTAAATCTTCTAAAAATAAAATCGGTAAAATAGACACTCTGGCACACACGTGCATACACAATCAATACAAAAAGTTTCATTTGACACCATAATGGAAAGGATTTTTTTTTGAATGGAGAAAGGAAAATGCGTAACAAAAGTTATTTGATCATTTTCAAGAGTATATCAGTAACTCTAACGCATTTTTGTGTGCACTTTAAATGGGAAAATGGCTCAGCTGCTTTTTAACTTAAGATACTTTAGGGAGATAATTCGCTGTTGTAAAACAAAAGAAAAATATCCTCTGATTTTCTGGCTTGGAGCAAAAATCACCGAGAAAAGTTTTCAAGGTTGAACAAAAGGATTTATTACACAAAAAGAAGCTACTTCAATGGATTTTTTGCTTTAAAACGAATTATTATAAGTTGAAGTAAGCTTATATACGTATAAGTGTGTAGACTTCTTTTAAAATGATGTGAAAATTGACTGGCTTGATGATGGTATATATTTTATCTGCAAGTGTGTTTACCAGCGAATGAATGGGGTGCGCAATGCAATGTATAGCAGCAGGAAAAAATATTATGGGAAAATAGGGGAAGAAAAAGTCATCAGCACCACCACCGCCAGCCAAAGAGAATCGATAAATAAGATCTTCTCCAAAGATATTTGCATTTCTCTTCAGTTTCCATTAAGAGATGAACAGAGAGAAAGGGAAAAAGGAATCCTCTTACTAAACAAGTAGTAAAAGAAGTAAAACTCTTTAGCTAACTGTAAATGCAAAAAGTATAGCTTTTGTATTATATACTTGGTTTGGTTTTAAATGGCATTATTCACCTTTCATTTGGGGGAAAAGTGCATTATTTGAATAAGCAATATATGTACAAGGAAAATTGGTGATGATTGATGGGAGTCATGTGTGGGGTTATTAAAACTTTGGCATGTAAACTACATTAAATATTAGCTTTTTTGGATTTGGATTCCAAAAATGCAGATGAAATAAAAAATGCACTAAAATAATTATATTCATCATTTGCAATGACGGTATTTTTAATCAGTTAGATGAAAAGCCATTCCAAATCTACTGCAGAACGAAATACGACCTACGATGTTTATCAAGCTTTAAGGCGTCATAATTTTCATAAATCAAACCATTATTTCACTTCCCACAAATAACTCAAAATAATTAAAGTGACCAGCAATTATTATATCAACTCCAATTAGTCCCTTATTACTTATATTACCCACAAAAGTAAAAAATCTGTACGTGCACAACCTAAAAATTACCAGCAAAATAAACAATTACGCACAAAAAACCCCAAACAAAATTACTTTCATCTTGTACATTTTTAGCTTGCCATTTCTACTACACACTAGATACTAATATTAATATAAACAGCGTACTACGCAAAACTTTCACGTAACGCATATTTCCTTGTCCTTTTACAAAAAAGCATATTTTTCTTACCGTTTTTTTCTGCTACTGAACAGAACACACCGCCGAAGCACACGATACGGCACTCGAAACGACCACCCAAGTGCTACTTGTGTGCTTTTTGGTGTATTAAAAGCTCAGAGCTTAGCTTTCTCCCTGTTCGACTAAGCACGTACCGTGTTTTCTCTGTAACTCGGGAAGGGTTGAAGAAACTCCAGCAGCTAAAGGTGGACCTGGGGCAAGTTGAGACCCTCAACCACCTTCACCCGCACTACCTTCTGTGCTACAACCCGGTTTCATTCTCTTTTTTTATTCTGTCTACCTTTCTCAGGGTTAAGAATAGAAGCAGTCAACCTATGACAGTTTTACAGGTTTACACAATTGCAAGTCATTTTTTCAGAGATAACTACCAAATTATTAAAATTCCACTGAGAACTGTTTTCTCCTTCAAGTACATTTTAAAGTTGAGGTAAACTGCTATCAAATTTCATTTGTTATTCAGTAGCACACTGCCACATCCTTCTTGTACAATTTTCCTTTTTGGGTTTTACACTCCCAATAATCCGGAAGAATAATAGACAGACTGAGAGAGAAATAGTAACAATGGCCCTACAAGTTTTTCTCCCTTGTTGTTATATTGTGTTCATCATCCCGTCACTCATTTGAAAATGAAAACACACACACAATTCACAAGGCTTGTCTTGTCATTGTCACAATTTACATATTTCTTTCCCTTCCAAAATCCAAATTACTTTTGGTGATTTTGAGATGGAACTTGGGAAAATAACAACAACAAAAGCAGTTGCTGGATATTATGAATTGTTGTTCAACATCCGTTTCCTTCTCCCTTCTCAAGTTTTAAACTGCTTTTCTGCATAATATAATTTTTAAGTGTGTTTTAGCTGCATATAGTACACTCGAAGAAAATCATGGCATATTAAACCACAAGCACATTTCTTTTGTGTAATTTTCCCTTATGCCGTTTTTGCATCCAACAACCGCAATAACACTTTCTTCCGATTTTATACCTTTATTATCTACTCTCCTCCTTCTGCATTGGAATTATTCCGAGGAACTGCCAAAGTCAGTCAACTTGATTGTTATTCCAAATTCCAAGACAGGAAGATGCAGTCAGAAGAAGAGGAAAGATGCCATCATGGTCATTATTGCCATTATTACCTCCGCCTCTATCATCTACATCCTGCCTTGAAGTTAGGTATAATTTTCAATGATTTTCCAACAGAAGTCTGTGGCGATGACGGCTTGATGGCTATTTACTCTTCAGGAAGAAGAAGAAAGGGAACCTTCAGTTTGGATTTGGATGCTACTGATGCTGATGGGCTAATCGACCTTCCTTCTTAGGCTTTCCCCTTCTTCAAAAAGACAATAAGCAATAGTAAATTTGATGATAACTCCAAAACTCCGGTGACGAGAACTACTCCGTCGCAGCAATGATGATGATGAACACATCCAAGTTCAAGTTTATTATTGTTTTTTCCGTCTTCATTCTGGTAATCTTGTAATTTTCACCCCCAAAAAATCATTTATAGCTTTTTCCAAGGAATATTGTGCTCTAGCATATATATTATATCTCTTGGTGTTGTGTGTGGTATGTGGAAAATGAAGATAATAATATGAGCTATAGAGGAGGATAGCTTTGAGCATTGACAAAGACAAAAGGCTTCTTGTGCCTCTGTGTGCAGACCGTAGAGTTTTGCCGAGAAGAGGACAAGAAAAGAAAGACAATACGGAATTAATGATGATAATAATGGTGAAGGCAAGTCAAGTGGAGATATTTAAGACAAGAGACAAGACCCATCTGCCTTGTAGAAAGGAGTAGCATTAGTCTTCTTGTTTTACACAGACCATGTACCATTTCCTGTGGTTTTTCTATTGGACTTTCTCTCCCTATTCTTTATATATTAAATAGTGATAATGATGACCACACACTATATATGCTTGCACAAGACAAGGAGAAAAAAATAGCCAGATAGCAGACTGGAATGACACCTTAGGACTTATGTTCTTGTTCTGGTATTCTGGGCTTGTCGTAAAATTGGGAAGATGAAACGGGGAACATGAGCTTGTAAGGTTGTACCAGGGAAAAAAATGTCGTGCCGTGACAAACTTGAGGAATGAGGGAAAAGGGCAGTATTACAGCAACCCGGGCAAATAGATAATAAGTTTAGTACACGCTATGCATAGGACAAGAATGTACAAATATTTTTTGGAATGAGGATATGATTATATTTGTATTGGGAAATTGGTGTAGCGTGAAAAACAATAATAAAAATAATATTGGAACAAGTTGGAGGAGTTTGGAGGGATGTGATGAAAAACCAACCCGGGGTTGGAATGGAAGAAGATGGACTGCAGGTTTATTTCTGGGTTTAGAAGGTTCGTGCACACGTCGGCTTGCATAAAAAGCCAAAGGAATTTGTACTTTTGGATGAAGATGGAATAGGAGACGAAAAGGCACGCGAGGAGAGACAAGAAATATGTCGGAAGAGTTGCAAGATGAATACAGAAGAAGAAGAGGAAGAATCCGATGGAAAAGAAAGATGTCTTCGTGTTGGTGCTCTGATGCTGCTGGCCTTGTTTGCTTTCACCGTTTATTTGTGTCGTTTGTTGGAGGTATTTATGTCAGGTCAGGCTACGTGATGGAATGTGATACAAAAAGCGAAGAAAAGTCAAATGGTACAAGGACCATAGAAGAACTAATGAGTTGACACCATGCACACAAATTGCAAGATGTAAAAATGCTCGGAAAATGTCTTAATTTTAGTGTAATGCACTGTTTTAAAAGTTGTACACAAAATGGGGTTGATTTTTAGCCTTTTTTAAAATGGAAAATGAATAGTTTTTCTTTTTAGCTTCAGGCTATTTTTTACGCTTCGCTTTTTCCACCGTGTTTAATCAAAAGTTTGTAATTATTTACGCTGCAACGCAGTTTATACCAACTTTTTTCAAAACTTTTTTGAAAATTTGAATTCCCGAAACAGAAGCGTATAGCTTTACACGGAATTCAGGAATAGTAAATCCGATTTTGCCCTAAAAGCCCAAAACAGAGCTTGGGTTGTTTCCCTGTGTCGTTTCTCAGAGAGATGTGAAGTGGTGCGAGTCACTTTGGAAAATGAAAGCACGTTTTTCCTCCACCACCGTCATAGCATCTTATTCTCCTCCAGTCAGTTCAGTTGGCAGTGCTGCAAACGCTGAAGCTGAAACTCTCCCTTTCGGTTTCCTCCACTCCAACGCAACGTTTTACCAAATACAATAGAAATACAATAGCAATGTTCAGTATCCACACCACCACCAACTGCCAACTATGTTACATGAAGATTTTGTATGCAAGTTTGTATTCTTCTTTGTTGTAACGGCAGAAGCGTTGGAACGAACGAAAAGCTTCAGAACAGAAAGCATTTTTATGAAAGGTTTTTGTGATGCATATTTTTTTTGTGTCGGGTCAGTGGATATCTCGGAGTCATTAGGTGTGGTGTACCGGTTTTGGTATTCTGGTTTGATGCGCAGCTAAAATAATTTACAAAGCAAGGTTCGTAAATGTTTTCAATTTAAATTCAAGATGTTTTTTTTAAACTTCTTAATTATTTTAAGCTGACAGAAAAATGACAATGACTCATTAATCTTTGCTTATCACCTTCGCCGGCCAACAAGCCACTTTGAATACTTAGAAAGAAAGACAAGTTCCGGCTTAAAATCCAGATAAATATTTTGATATATATTTATCCAAATCTATTTAAAAGCTTCTTTTTGTTCATGATTATGATCACGGACTTTTAGCCCCGCTCACTAGCCACTGCTCACGCTTGGCTGGTTAATGCTAAAAATCTTCTATTTTGCAATATTTTTACTATAATGTATGCACGCGTGTGGGATATCGTGAAAATGCCTACTTAACACGTAGTAATTCTATGTACTATAGAATCTAAAGGTGGACACGGTTTTATGAACCTCACACAACAAACTTGTTATCATTGTGTGCGGAGTGCGCATCCTGGAAAAATAGTATTCCTCCAGGTGCAGCAACTCTGATTATAATGCATAGTTCATGGTAGTAATTTTTCAAATGACTCAACTTTGAATTGGATTAGAATCTGTCTTCGTTAGTTAAGACAAGCCAAGAGAACTTCATTAGTTCATTAGCATTTTTCTTTTGAACTGTTTTAGATATTCCGTCTTATGATATCATCAAAATACATCGTAGTAATCGTAATGAATCTTGAAATGTTACCTTGCAGAGAAACAAGTTTACTTATTAGATGAATCTAAGTGGAAACATCGGTGAGATGATAAGATGCGTTGGCTGTGGGCTTTGCTAAATTAATTATTTTTGTAGGTATGTATTTTTTCAAAGTGCAAATTACAAATTACCTGTGCTTGTCCGTGTCACTCATAATTTTATAATTATATCGTTTTTCAAAGTTTTGAATAAATCTTTGTGCATCCACCTTTTTACGTGTTAGTTTCAATTTAGCTTTTGAATACACCAAATACAAACCTTTGAAAGTGCAACTTTTTACATTCCACCAAAATCATGAAAGCTTCTAAAATTCCAAGAATTTCAAGCATTCTTGTAAGTGCCAAGCTCCACAAAATGCACTTTTGCAAGGGTAACGGTTATTAACGGTTTTTTGTGGTTGCTCCCGTAGGTGATATTTATTCTCCTGCTCCTCCCTGTGGATTCCAATGGAACGTTTACCAGAACCAGAATCAAACGAGCTGGTTGGGGGTCTCCAAATCCTCCACCAGGAAATGAATGGCAAGATTCACAACAGCAGCAAATTGTAAGCGATGATGGTCTTGGGGATGTAATACCGGAACCAGTGCGACAATATCCTGGAGGTTATCCCTATCCCAGGTCATGGCCAGTTTATGGATATCGGTATAAATTGTACTGGCCGGGGTCACTCAGTACAGAACATGGCTATGGAACTACTACCTACTTGATCTTCTAATGGAATGTTAAGAACGGGGCAATAAAATAGTTTTCATAAACTGACCACTATTTTGAGTTTTATTTTCTTTCTTTTAATATTTTTAAAGCAAAAGGCAATTTTTTATTACTTTATATTTTACAATTGGTTTTCTTTTACTCACGTTTCATTCAATACTTGCATATAAATTAATGATAATTACTATCATTTTTATTACTTATGTTTACTTAAACTATATAATATTTCTTTGCAGTTTTTCTAGTTGAGATAAAGCTTTCGTTTACAATTATCTATTATTAGTTGTGTTGTGTTGTTGATGTTGAAGGCATAGATCCAACAGTACTTTCCTCTAATCTTTCATCTCTGCACTCTCTGTTTAATCTTTTACTCAGCATTATCTAAAAGATTTAGGTACAATCTATTTAACTGACCAACAATTCTGACAAGACTACCACAAATCACACCAATTTATTACATTTTTTTGACAAAATTTCCAATTTTTACACTTTTGGCCATGTACTATCAATCAAACCAAAACTCTCTGCATCAAAAACATACCAATCCTTTGCAAATCTCTTTAAAATTGTATGGTTTAGGCATTTTACTAAACAGCAATTCATCTTCTTCCATTATAATTTTTCCTTTCCATTTCCCATTTCATTCCTTTTCGCAATTTTTTATATTTGTATTGTATTTTTCTTATTTGCAGTAATAAGCGTCATTAGCGATAAACATACAGAAAAAGCATACAAAGTTAACTTTTACAGGATTATTCAAGAAACACAATCCTTCACAAAAGCAAAAAGCATTTTAAAAATCTAAACTACATCTCTGTACTTAATGACAATGTAAAAAATTGTGAAAGAAAAAAATGTCTCTGACTGTCATTAACAATTCTGTAGTTAAACAAAAAAGTACAAACTGGTCTTTTTTCCTCTATAGTTCCATCTTCTCACAATAATGTCATTATTACTTCAAAGGAAGGAAGGAGGTACATATTTATAGTTAATTGTGGTTGCTGTTTTTTTTGTGCCTTGTGTGCTGTGATTTATTTATTTTTTGATATTCATATTTTTCTCCACAGAAGACTGGCCTTAAGGTTTAGTTTCATTCTTCACAGCTCCAAGTGAACACTTTTGGTAAGATCCCACTTCAACCTCCGAGTCATCCACTTGACATGAGCTTGACACAGGGAATAGTTCAATTGTGAGCACTCGCTAGTATCGCAATTTTTCAACTCCACTTGCTGGACTAGATCGCTTTCCTTTTGTTGTAACCGTTTTCCCATCATCTGCACACTGTCCAACTTCTCCATTGAGGTAGAATTGGGTGGAAAAGTTAATACAATGTCAGCATTGTTACCATTCATTTCCTTCTGAAGTCGACTCAATAACAACTGCAAAATGGCCCTGCGATGATGCCACAATGACTCGTGACCCTCGTACAAAAAGATTCGTTTCTCGTTGTCATCCAGTTCCTTGACAAGCAGGGAGATTCCATCAGATCTGAGGTTGAGTATGCTTTCCAGCAGCTTTTGACGGTAGTGACAGCCACTGTAGTCGGAAACGTTAGATTTGATCCAAGTGTTGGACTTCTGTAGTTCACGGTCCAGCAACGCCTCCTTTTGATCACGAGCTACAATAGTTTTATCATAAGCTAAAACCAATTCCAGCAACCAATGTCGATAGCTCCAGGCGTGATAGTTTGTACTGTAGCGTCTAATGGGTTGCTCAATCATATCGATCTCCTGTGATATGAAGTGCTCAATTCGGCTCGGCTCCACAAGACCTCGCTGCAGCGCTTTTCTGATAAGCCATCTGATAATTATAAAAAGATTTCCAAAATTTATTAAGCTGACCCAATAGGCAAGTTATCAAAGTAATTAGTAATTATATTTTCCTAACCGTCTATAGGTAAATCCTTCGGGACACTTTGGCTTCCTACTCATCACCAAAGCCACCAATCTCTGTTCCTTCTCCAGAACCTCCAACGTCGACGGAACAAACGCATCCCGTCTATAATTCCAGGCCAGAGCAAGGTCAGGATTGATTATGATTAAAATTCTGCTGAGCATGAGTCCCCGGGAAACCCTTTCAGACTCGGAAAGGCAACTAAGTTTACGTGACAATTCCTTCTCCCTTTTGGTGACCACCGAACTCGCAGCACTGTTATTATTGCCATTTCCCGAATCTCGTGCTGGAGGGGGTGGTCCTACTGTGGTTGGAGTAGTTGACTGAATCGATGACTTCCTCCCCTTTCGACAAAGCCACAGAAACTGATAATAGGAATGTTTGTACAGGTAGGGAACACACCAACTTTCCAGGGCCAGTTTGTGCACCTGCTGGTCATGAAGAACGGGACTTTGGTTCAATCTACTTTCACAGGGAATAATGTCAAACTCGTCCCTACCCAAAAAAAGATAGCCTTCATTAACAACTTGTCATTAAACCTTATCATCATCATTATGGCTTATCTTAACTTACAGCAATTCATCCTTTTCAAAAACACTACTCAAATTCTGCAGCAGCTTGTCACAGAGCTCGGCCACATTCTCATCCCGTCCCTGATGACCCCCCTGACCATGACCAAACTGATGTTGATTCCCATTCGTTTCATTGTTACCTCCAATACGACCCATGTCAACTTTTAATTAATTTTATCACCGAATCTTATTTAAAAAGCCACCGATTTTATTGCCACTTAGTTAACGTTTATCCTGAGCAAGTGTTCACTATCAGCTACCTAACTAAACCGTTAAAATAACCGTTAAAACTCCTATTCTGCTTGTCTTTTAAACACAATAAACCCTCATCCTCGTCATCATAAGGCTACACTTCCGGTTTCCAGTACAAAAAAACTGTTGAAAAGGTCACTTAGCCATTCTAAAACTAAGTAAATTAGCCACTTAATTAATTATTCCGTTAGGAATTCTGATGCTGAGGATGTCTGTTGGTCGGTTATGCGCAAAATTATTGGCAGGGTTGAAGTTTTTGCGTGTGCCAAGTTGCCCCAAAGACGGGACTCTGGTGTGCTTTTAAGTGCACCCAGTCAGCTGCACGGAACAGATGCTTTTATTTTGGTCAGCTGTCAATTTTTCTGGTCCGGTTTGGATTTTTGGACAGTTTTTAAAGTTTTAACGGTTTCCAAAATGAAGGAGGAATCGGTGGACAACTTGCTAACGGACATGGAGGCGAGGGTGGCGACCTTGGAGGAGAAATTGTTTGGTGACGAGGTGGATTCCAAGTCGCAGCAAAAACGGCAGGTGAGTAATCATGAGACATGCGAGTGGTTTAATGATTGATTAACGGTTAAAAATGTAACGGTGACGGTGGTTTTTCAGGTGATTGAAGAAATGATCCAAGTTAATAACCAGATTCAGCGTGCTGTGGCCAACCGGGAGGCGATTGCTAAGCTAATGAAAAATGGTAGGTTGACGATGGATAATTAACAAGTTTTTTAAATGATTGATGATTGGTTTTGGTTACATGATTATTAAGTGACAACTTTTGATTGTTTTGTGACAGTTGAGGAGATGATGGACTACCTGGAACTGGAGGAGAATAATCAGCTATTAGGCGGAGAGGCTAAGATAAATGCGGTGATTGCTGCGGAGCCAGTTATTCGTCAAATGTTTGCCCTTGTGAAAAGTATTAATCTGGAGGAAGTTAGTGATGCGATGAATAGTGAACAAATTAGAAGTAAGGCAGTTCAATTATTAATTAACAGACAATCCGTTTATTTTTGGAGGTTATTTTAGTAATTTAATTGTGATTATTTGCAGATTTATCTACGCTAACGGGCGAACTAGCTGGGGTAAAATTAGTCCAAATGGAACAGAAGGATAGATATGAAACCTTTTGTCAGAAGATTGGGGCCATTGAAGAAGTTATTAGCATTTTGGTAAGTTGACGATGATTGACGATCAAAGTTGTCATGATAAGGTTATTCTTTATAGTGCTTAAGTTAATTAATGACCCATTTTGTACTATTTTGTAGGGTGAAGGAGTTCTCAAAAACAACTAAGCTGCTGTCCACCTTAAACTAAGTGCTATTTAGAATATGAAAGTACTTTTTTAATACTGATTTATTTATAAGGTAATTATCATTAAAATGATTCATTTTCTAATAATTTTACGCATGAATTAAAATATGTTTGTACATCTTGCTTTGTAAATACTTGTCTCTCATTACTCTCATAATACCTCTGCTACATTAAATTGCAAGACAAATTCGGTAGCACTCTCTGGCAATCAATTATTCCACACGAAGAAAACCTACATCTGCGGCTTTCCATCCACAATCATAAAACGTTCAATTTTCTTACTCCTGTCATCCGTACTGATCCGTGTAAGCGTGAAAGTAACATTTGATACTAATTTTTTAAATTACACTTGGTTTCCAAATGGGATTTCCCCGAGGTTTCCATAGATTCTCAAATGAAGTTCATTTCCTATTATTGCTTTACTACGTGCCAGATAGTTGGGATGAACTCTTGCCAAAAAAGATATGCTCAACTTAGGTAATGATCTATTACGACTTTCTTAATGGCCCTTTCTCGCACGTCAAACATTCTGCGAACATGTTCATCTTTCTCCGTCTCTTTTTTAAACTTGTTTGACGGTTTGTGCACTTTTGCAAAATTGATTCCAACTTCCAAACAGACGTATTTCCATTTCCATGTAAAATGGGTAAGGTCATGGACCTTCCTGCGACGGAGTTTTTTTTTGGATATCTTTAGCCACCTAAATAGTTCCTCTTCTGTCTATTGAGCCGATTTAACAAAGTTGTATCATCATAAAAACGTCGTGTCATTGTTCACCAGTCCACCACAGACTGATTTAGTACAACTTCCGTGTATACTTAGCATGTGGCTTAATGTCAATGTGCCTATACGCAAGAATAGAATCTGCCACTGACATCCACTTCCGGGATGGTGGAGAAAGCGTGGTACGAACGCAGTTCAACGGTTCATGTGTGTACTCTGTCTGTTGTATTGTATCACACCGGAACGAAGAATGAACTACAACGGAAAGTTTTTCAGAGTGTGCATTTCACGTGTAGTAGTAGTGCAGTCAACTATGATAGCAAATCGTCAAAGAAGACGTCGACATGTCTGGCATGATCTTTTTGCAAAATTGCAAAAAACGGCAGAGGAGTGATAGAAGAACCCACTCAAAAAGTCAGACAGTTGTATCATTGTAGAATGACAATAATAGCTAGCAAGTGAACCTTACAAACTTTGGGAAACAATTGAGACGGTGCATGCAAAAACCACGGTCGACGGCGTTGCTAAGTCTGATAAATATGTGTAGCTCCAATAATTGTTTGACAAAAATTGAAATGACAAGTTTGTCTGTCTCGCGTTACATCTTTTCAAAAAATTATGAAGTGAAATATGTGACATTTTGAAAAAAATCAAAGCGGAAGCGGAAAAGCATCAAAACATGATATCCTTGCTTGGAACAGAAGATAAGCGAACGTTTCGAAACACAAAAATACATTTTTCTCCCGATACTTCTGTAAACCAGTCAAACATTAGTGAAATATTTTTGAACATCGAACATAGCAACGTCTTCGACCGTGGTTTTTGCATGCATCATCTTAATTTAAAGCTGTGAAAAAAAATCGGGGAATTGGGTAATTTTGGTTAAAAGATCTCAAAGGTATAGGATTGGAAATCCAAGATAAAACATGAAGCAGGGTGTACTTTCGAACGGTTACTTTATCTCCTTAGTGTCAATGCGTTCTATTGTTGATACATTGAGACAAACAGCAAGCCAGGTCAAATGAAACTCTTGTAAGAGTATAGCCTAGGCAAAGTTTCGGTATGTTTTAATTGAAAAGCTAATGAAATTCTTGTAAGAATGTAGAGTGGTCCATTTTATTGTAAAATTTGTATATAATGTAATGTAAATCTATCGATGATGGAACTCCATCCACGTAGAAAATCCCTAATGTACCTTTAAGCCCTTATTTGCTGTTTGGCACTTGTAGGCACCACTATTCGCTGTTTGGTACATAAAAGTACTATTAATTGCTGTTTGGTACCTTAAAGTACCACTATTTGGTGCTAAACTCATTGTAAGAGTGTGAGATAGCGAAGTTTTGGTTGTTGCAAAAAAATTTGTGTCTGATTGGGGCGTTGTGTGTGTGTGCTAGATGTTTTGCTTTAATATAAATCCAAGTTAAAAATGCAAAAAAAGTAGCAGTTCGGGGAATCGATACCGCAACCCCGAGTTGCATGCTCACAGCCTTCGTGGCGCGTCAAGCGCGCTAGCCACTAGCCTATAATGGGTCGGGCTGAGAGTAACCACTGAAAACCCAGACCAAGTACACCAGCTCGCGAGAACACAAAGGGAGTACACCAGTTGCTTGTTAGCTCGTTTACCCAGTCAAAGAGCCAAATACATGTGTAAGATAGGAGAGAGGCACAGTATAGTGCTTTTTTGAGTGGACGGACGGACGCACACGGCAAGAAAAAAGTATAAGTCAAAGTAAACTTTGCCTAATAATTTTCGCTGTGTCTTTTTTTGCTTGTTATTTCGCTGTAATAGCAGAAGTCAGCCCATGTGATGATAATCTACATTGTTTTCATCGAAAGTTTTTTTCATCTAGATGATAATTTTTTTGGTTGACCTGATCGATGAAATAGGGACTTATTTACGATAGATGAAAAAATCATATGGTTTTTGTTTATGTTACGCATTCTCAGGTTTTTATTTTAAAAACAGTATAAAACGTAACTTTCCTTAATGAAAATGGTAAATTATTACTTAAATGTCCTATTTTTGTATAATTGATGTCGAAATTCCATTTTGGTCCACCAAAAACACAGACAACACAAGGTGATGTGTGGCAAATAATCGCTTATTTCCCTTTTCAGCTACTCAGGGGAAGCTGAAAATTATTTTGGTTGATAATCGTCTGTTTGATTAAAAATTTGAATTTCGCGCGCTTTTACGATGATTTTCGAAGACGATTAATCGAAAAGACGCTGATCATCGTCTGGCTGACCTCTGCTAATTTTTCGTATCTATTGAGATAAAGTAACCGATTGAAAAATAACATAGGGAACATAGGCGCAGTGCTGGATTTGCTTCTATTTCCAATCCTATTCTTTGAGGTCTTTTTTTTGGTTTGATGATTTGGAAATTGTGTATGTTAAGAGTATCCTATAAATAAAACGTAGGATACTGTGACATTGTTGAAGAGTAGATTGAATCAGGTTCCACTACTTATTTTGCTACTTAAATTATATTCACTCAACTTTCTTCACATTTCATAACCCGGGTTTTCCCCATGTACATCAGTAGGTTTGACCTCACACTTTTTACGTATCTGAGAAATGGCTCATGCTTCATATTCATAATTTTCCATCAAAAGCAGGGTTTTGCAATAATTTACAACCTTCAACATTTGTACTAAAGCAGATAAGCAGAATTTCTAGCAATTTCTAGCCGATCATATATGTGCTAATTTCATTAGCAACCTCTGACGTTATCCATAACTCGTTCCGATTTTTTACGCTGGATCTGGATGGAATCACGAGACCTTACTAGAGACCCGAGACAGTTTGTCACGTAATGCGTAACTTCCAACGTCCAACATACAAAATGGTCTGAAAAGACTCAATGCATGAACTTTTTATCCTGGCTGCTTCCAAGAATTTCTTTCGTAATGCTATATAATGATATCACATCTCCATTCCGTTGCGCTGTGTAAGTCAACGGAAATCCCGAAACGTGATTCAGTCACACGTTCAACTTTCATTTGTCCTTTTCCCTAAAAAACTCCTACTACTATATTTTTACTAGAAAAACCTGGCATTTACAGCCAAGCTCATATTTTCATTGCACATCGGATACACAGAATATTCCGATTCTAGTGATGGCAAAAACCGAAAACTAATCGCGATTAATCGCGATTAAACCGATTTTTGTCCAAACGTTTTATCCAAAAATCGGAAACGGTTTGGTCTGTGAAAAATCGTTTGCAAACGTTTTATACAAAAATCGGATCGGAATCGCGATTAATCGCGATTTTTACAAACCGTCATTTTATATGTGCGTGGTAAACGAAACCTGAAAAACTTATTGCTATGTTGGTCAGGAACTTCATGACAGAGCAGATTTACACCAAATATTTGGGTGTATCGTGCGTTTTGAGTATGTTTTGTTGCTTGTAAATCTCTTTATTTCAATTTGTCAAGCTTAAATTAGATTTTCCGGCATAAGTTCTGTGGTTGGAAAAAATCGCGATTTTACCGATTAGCAAACGTTTTAAACACTAATCGGATCGGAATCGAAAATGTTTTGGAAAATCGGATCGGGTTTTCCGATTATCCAAACGTTTTCATCAAAAATCGGATCGGAAATCGTTTTGGAATCGCGATTAATCGTTTGCCTTCACTATCCGATTCTGTTGAAAATTGCAGATGTAACACCTTTTCCCTTTTTGCAATATATTTTCTGAAAATAATTTTCATCGTCATTTTGTCCCTCTTGTTAGTTCATCGTTTCTATCTTCAGTTGGGCCGGTTTTTTTTGCCGTTGTAAATGTCAGTTTTTATGCACTTTAAAGATTTATCGTAGTCCTGTTCTTTTAGGGTTTCCTTTGTCTCCTATCTCTTCTTTAGCATTTTAGCTTGCTATATAATAATATTCTTCGTGACAAAGTCAAAGTCAAGGCCAAAATAGATTGCCGTTTTAGTCATCATCAAATTATCATTTTTATGCAGCACTACTACCAGCCAGACAAACTGTTTATTGCAATAAAACTGATCATAAAACTAATCAATCCCTACTCTATCTGTGTAACAGTAGGGATACTGGGAATACAGTAGGGATTGAACTAATACATTCCATTACATTTTCAAGCTTTAGGTTTTTTCTTTTATGTATCTATTAGGCGGGGAGACACACAGGTAAATAAGTGATAAAATGGCACATCACTTAATTACACATGCACCATAATAATCCAGTAATGTGTTCACCACACACATTTTTACAACTGTGTGTTATGGGGCCACACTAGTTAGTAGCAAGTTTTACTAGATCTACCAATATATTGTCAATACGACGTACTTCCGGTGGAGAATATACCTTCACAGAAAAAAACTTGTTCATTTTAACTGCGTAACAAAACCATTAAACCCTTTTTTGCTCTTTTCATCCCATGCATATTCCCTTTCGTGGTGGTACACAACTCATCTCAAGAAAAGTAAACCAATTAATATCCTCTTTTTTATCTTTGTACGTCCTTCACCTTCCAGAGACCCCATCATTTTGTCACATACAAAGCGTATGAATCTTTTTGGCAAACAATGAAAAAATGTGTAACAACAGTCAGTTAGTCAATATAACTAGTTAACAACCGTGACCAATGTCTTGGTCTTGTCAGGTTAGCAAACTTGCACAGAAAAAAAGGAGTTGGTTCACTTTTTTTCTGTTGGAATATTTCGTTGTTCAATGCTACCTTGCCTTTGAGAGTTCAACAGTTCATTTCATTGTTGGGCTATATACAAATGCGTGCTCTGCCAACTTTTTTAAAGAGACTTCCAGTAATTTTCATTGTTCCTTTCGCAGGAAATCTATAATGACCATACTAAAGATGATTGCAACAATTTTGAGAATGAGAGTGTGAAACCAGCAAATTACCCCTGTTATCCATCTCTGTGCGTCTTTTGCTAACTGTGTGTGTAACATTGACATTGAAACTGTTGAGCAACTACTACAAGTTTTTAATAGAGCAAAAAATAAGCATATTATCCATCTCTCTCTGACACGCATCAACAATCCACAACGGAAAAAAGGAAGTAAATTGACATGTGTAGTAACGGCAATATAATAAATACTGAGTTTCAGCTAAAGAATTATTAGCAACTTGGAAAAATCTGCATACAATGGATTGCTATACAGTATACATGCTTGTTTAGGTTAATTAATAAAAAATGTATATATATTTTCTATGAAGGTCAACCACTCAACTCCAAATAATGTGCAGAGAGAGATCAGCATCTCTAAGTAATATAAAAAATGAAACTTGTTCATTAAACGGTTAGATAGAGAATACACACGCATTATGTTTGTACTAATACTAATGACACTGTGCAAAGTCAATCGTCGTTAGTCATCAATCAGTAGAGACTCAAGAAGCACAAGATACACAAGAGCTTCTTTAAAATTAAAAAAAGCTGAATCAGTTTTCATTCAAATGAGATATGAATACATACACTCATGTGGTAATATTGACAAATTACACACGCTGTTCATCATTATGAATTGTGAAACTTATCAAAAAAGAAGATGCCATGTCATGCTGAATGCTAGCTCACGACTATAATGTAATAGAGATAAAATGCTGACAACAGGATATTACGATATCTGAATTGAATAAGAAGCGGAAGGAAGGAAGTTTCTATATAAGCTTAGTTCCTTCAATTCCTTTTTAAGATCCTCTAAAACATTTCTAAGTAAAAAAAGTGCGTGTGACCATCAACTGCCATGTAGCTTGTCAAAAAAAGATATTTCAGATGTGTGCACTGCTTGACGCTGCGTGTCAAGCCTTCTGATTAACCCATTCCATGAGAAAAATAATATTCGAGAACGAACTATTTTTTGTACTGCGATTTAAGACTCGTGTGCATGATGAATGGCTTTTGTTTTTAAGTTTTTAAGCGCAATTACTATCATTAAGACAAGCATAAATCGCCACACTATAAGGCACTATAAGGCATGCACGCCAAAATGGACAGTATTGTTTAATGGTGCGTTTGCTTCCTTTCTTCCTCTTTAAAAAAAACCAAACCGATTGTTTAATTGCATGAAATTGCGGCTTAAACTCAATCATATAATATTTCGTCTTGTTTACCAAGTTGAAGTTCTAATGCTTTATTACGTACGCATATCTGAAAAGGAAGAAAAAGGAGTTTCGAGGTCAGCCGCACATAGCATTTGTCTATTTTCTAAGCTGAACAATCCAATAATGAACATTCTAACCGTAACCGTTATAGACTACAATGCATTTTGTTGCTAGTTGCCAGTCAGTCTGGCTTACATTTTCATACTATCATCTCATCATGTACTCAATTCAATACTCATCATTGTTGTTTTTAGCTGTGATTATTGCTTCAATAATACTACTCACTGTGCTCACTACTTTAACTGCCATTAAACCGACTCCTCCATTTATCCCCTAGCGTCATCATACTTATATTACTGGCTCTATTTAGAATTTTTTTCTGAGGCTGATAATCTTCTGTAGCCAGTATTACTTCCGACAGGGAAGCAAAATCATTTGCTGCACAGAGTTTTTCTTCATATTATAGCTTGTGTATTCATTCATGATGATGATGATGGTCGGAAGGACACAGGTAAACAACTGCCTTTTCGTCGACTCTTTTTAAGCGTAATTATTATTCAAGCTCTGATATTTTGTATGTTAGAAGAATGGTTTTTTGAGTACACACAGGACACATAAGCTAGTTGGGGAGGAGATTTGTAAAAAATTACAATAAAAAATCCATTTCCTTCCTTTTTCTTGCTGCTGTTGGAGTAGTGTAGCGTTGCTCAAGTCTTAAAAAGGCTTGTAAATAATAACCAGTAGAACCAGGTATCAGTGTTGTCATTATTGGCGTCTTTTTTGATGTGATGATTATAATGTTGATTTTCGGCAGTGATGTGGGTAGGCCGGAACAAAAAAAAGCAATAAATAAAATGTAGTTCAAGATTCATAAGTAGGCAGACAAGCTACTGGTTAATTTATCCATTTAGTAAATACGGTTCATTGGGAAATATGAGTATCAACAAAAAGCTTCTATGATGAATAATACAAGTTAGTAGGCAAAAGTTGTAATGGCCCCGTTCAAGGCCAGCACAAGAGAATAATGACCAGAGAACATTATCATGGAGGAGTTTGGAACAATGTGGACAGAGATTTGATCTAGTTTATGGAATAGTAAATTAGACGACTGAATATAGATGCGCACGCATTATTCTGAATTCTGAATGTGGGAAGGTGTCCTCCTAGTCATCGTCAAAACTGCTTCCTTCCTTCCATTTTACTTGTTGTCAATTGTGTGTCCATCTTCATAAGCTGACAATAACGAGTCATGCGTGAATTAAAATTTTGTAAGTTGATGGGCGATAGGTGAAGGGGCGTATTAAAATACATTTCCAAGTTGATTCTTATCTCACGACAAAGTCTTCAATGTTTAAGATGTGCCTGTAATATTCGCATTACTTTTGTCAACCTACTCAATATGGATGTGTTTGACATTTGATATGGCTTAAAGCTTATATAGGTGTACGTTTTTATGATTATGATTAAACGCTATTAGCATCAGCACTCTGCTGAGAAGACAGGATTATTATTACTGCAAGTACCTTGATAATAATGCACTGCTTATCAAAAAGGGACTGCCTCTCTAATATAAACATTTTATATGATAATATTGTCATATTATAGAGAGATCGTCCATCGTCACTTGGTTGAATGCGTGAACAGCCTCTTTACTTCCATTTCTGGATCATTGTCAGTGTCATTGCCAAAGTCACTCCTGCTGTCTATGCGGCTGTGAAGATCTCATGAACTTGAAGTTTGAACCAACACGACAATCGGCACAGATGAAGGAGTAAATGAACTAATATTATTTTTATGGCGGTAATGGCAATGACAATGAGATGAGTTTGCGTTTGTTGTGTGTTGTGTGTGCATAATATTCCAATTTATATTAAAGTAGGTAGGGAGTCAAGTGCACATCAAGCCCTGAGGACAAAAAGTTATTAACTTTTTCGCGATTCAGATTCCATGATAATGTAGTGACTTTTACAATGCTCAAGCTCAACAATCAAAATTGGATAATTGAAAATTGTCATTGCGCTGCAGAGTATTATCATTTCAATAGATAAATAAATAAAAATGGTATTACCTTGATGGCTTGTCTTAAGACTATTTTTGTGACTTGGGATGACAAGACAATCTTTTATGTTATTTCCGCCGTGGAATTATAAACGTATTTATTCATGTGGCATTTTTGCATTGTCTGGTTTACATTTTATTAGAGCGATAGGGTTATCATTTTAAGAAAAAACTTTGGGATTTAGAGACGAAGGTGTTAATGTGAAATTTTTTGCTTTTGTTGTACACCGCCTAAAACTCTACTTGTCTCAGGCTGACATACTTACAGTCTAGATGTCATACTCACTCGGATTTATTAGGTTGAAGATATATTTGCGCGTTGTTTATTCTGATGAAAAAAAAATCATTTTCACACAGATCACCGAACGGATATCCCAAATTAAATTACATTCACACAATCCATTCAATTGATAATTTCCCAATCTCTCTCATGTTTACATGCCATTCATTCATCATCCGAAATGCGCGTCATACTATTTGGCACTTTACAAGTTTAACTTTTGATTGTGTCTGTAGCTGATGACTGATGACGCTAGTTCATTGATAACTTTTACCTGGGCATAAAACTTTGGTTTACAGCTTATGAATGAATAATAATATGAATGGTAGTTAAAATACCAAGATATTTACATGCGTAAAAAAGTTAATTCATGTTTTTGGTTTTATGACCCGTGCCCGCGTATCTCAGTACTATATTCAGTCTGCATTTTTTAACTTTATAGACTTTAACATGACGTTAGTTTCTAAAAATGCTAATGCGTTCTTTGAAGTTAATTTGATGATTCACTTAATATAAATTTAGATATTGGACTATTCCACACCTAGTATAAGCTGTGACGTTCGGGTGTGGTGAAATATCGGGAATAGCATCTAAAACATACAATATTATGTAACAAGAGGTATAGGTAGCTTTTTAATCTAAAATTTGGAATGTTTTCCAGAAATCTGGTAATGTGTAGCTTTCGACAATGTCCATATTACTTGACTTATATATTATGTAACCCATTCATTTCACCAAAAACGAATTGAACCACATTTTCCTTGAATTCCAATTTCTCAGTAAAAGTAAAGCTTTTAGTCCTAGCGCCGACCCAATATACATTTAACAAGCTATATTAATATTAATATTAATATATCAATATCAATACGGGCTTAAATTCCACCGAATTCTGCCACTTCCATTGTATGCCAGCTTTCTATCCAATTCCTTGAATCCACCATTCAACTCACTTTTGCTCTAGCTTGTTCTCGACTTGCAACATAATGCTTTTCTATACTACGTAGTATTTACAAGAAGCTACACAATTTCTACTTCGCATTACAACATTGCATTGCCAGCATATTTTCTTAAGTGAAGCTCTAGAAATATTTTGAACCAGAAAAATAATTACATTACCTATAAATCTTGTACTTAATAAATACAAGCTCTAAAATGCCATAAACTCCAGGGAGCAGAGGTCGAAAGTTCGTCGTAAATTTTTTCCCAAGAACAACAAAAAACGGAAAGTGCATAAAATGCACTTTGCCTTTTGCTATCTACAATCTACAAAAGCCTCATGCTATTCTTTTTCGTAAAAAAGGAAAGTGTTCCAAACTTCCACGCGTACCCACAAGCACGATTCTCGGATGATCGGGATGAAAGGTGAGTCAGATGAGTGGGTTCAGTAAAAAAGCTCAGTATTCTCAGCGAATCCCACACCTACATTAATTCATAATGCATGATCCAGAGTCCACAGTCCAAAGCAATTTTTTGGTGAATTGCACAAAACTAAATACAATAGACCAGCATCATCATGGGTACTAGGTACCTACAAAAAGTCTTTATCCCAACTGTAATCTCATATCATCTCTCTAGCACTTTCATTTTTTTCCATGTTCATCTTCCTCCTACGTGTGTATTGTGCAAAACGCGTAGGTGTTAATAGTCTGCGACATGGAACACTACTCAAGTGGCGTTGCTTGTAAAAGTTTAAGTGTGTGGTCCCGAAAGAATAATACACTTGTGCAATAGTCGATAAAGATATGAGATACTATTATGGTGTGCATGCAAAGTTCCAATTACCTGGCTGCCACTTTGCCAGCAATGCCACCGCAAAACGAAAGAGAAAATTTTCGAGGAGAATGAATGACTCATGCTCCGATATTATGACTCGTTGTGGACTGTGGAGTCCCGAGTTCTGTTGTTACCCAACAGAAACTTCCACTGACTTTGCTTTCTTCTTTCTTATGCTACGTGCATCCCCAAACGCTTTGTTTTTCTGGAATGCTTTGCTTCTCAGAAAAAAATGCATCTATTTTACAACAGCCCATCCAACACATATCTAAAAGTTGATAATGTGACATTAACAAAACTAAAACAACTTTTGCTTTTCTCAAGAAAATGTTGAGCAGTTCAAGGGTAAAAGTTTCTGAGAGCTTGGCAGACACACACCGATAAGCTTTTTACGAGCTATAGATTACTTAACGAGCGTGTAAACTACTAGAAGTAAAAAAATATTCAATGGAAATACTTCTGTGTAGCGGTGTTTTTTATGTGGCACGGCATTGTCATAAACAGTTTACGGGTTTTTATGGGCTGTTAAGGAAAATGCACAACTGTAGTAGACTATAGTAAATAGGGACAAAGCGACATTAAACAAGGATGCGTGGAGGGAAGTAGTTAAGCTGAGTAAAAAGGCTACACAGACCCTGCTCCATTCTGTAACTTCCTATTAGGGCTTTATTACAACGGCGCCGCCGGTTTGTGCCGTTGCTTGAACAGTTTCCTTTTTGTCTTTGCTTTTCTAGAACAAAGAACAATGCACCTAGCAAACACAAATTAGCAACAACGCAATATACTTATGACATTATCATCACAAGTTTTATTGATTTGTTTGCTGTTAAGCTTTTATAAAGACAGACAGTTTGTGTGTATGTTCGCAAATATTTTGATGGGCAAACTGTTTATCTATCAATCTGACCAGAGGTAAACCCTGGCCCTGGCATGTTCTGAGGAAATTTGGTGAGGACGATGAGTCATAGTCATACACACATTCAGCAGAGTGATGATCCAATTTGTTGAGCTGCTTTATTCTTCCAATTTCCACATAACACGCGGGTTTCTCACCATAAATGGCAATTTTTAAAAGGACCATCCATTACTAATAATAAAAACGGGAATACGTGATACGCATTCAATTTGATTTTGGGAATAATTTGGGTTCAAACACGTAAAATGTTTTTGTACAAAGGATTTAGACAGTATTTCAAGTTTCATCACAAATATTTATGGCGGAAATTATGCGCTAACTTGGGATTAATAACTTTTTAAGTGTTAAAATGTTTTTACATGCAGAGCAAATATAAGATATGGTCATTTATCATTTTTGGAAATTTTTTAACTGCGATGAGCAGTTGGCAGTATTTACCAGTGCTCAATCCGCATGATTTATTTTTATGAACCGTTTTAAACAAGTATGCATTTTTGCTAATGATGACTAGTTACCTATAAGTTTAGAAGTTTTACAACTTGCTTTGATATATTTTGCTTCTAAATCTAACAAGTCGGAACGGAGCAATCATATTTAAAAAATAATTATATGCTGTTTACACACAATTTGCACAAGTAAACTTTGCTGTAAAATACTGTGCTTTTGTTAATCATGTTGTGCTACTAGCAAACGTAAAATATTTTATTGCAATTTGTAACCTCATACGTCAATATCGTGCCTGATCATCATCATCCACAATAGTTTAAAAGCAGCATGTTGTATAGCTATATACCTGCACGTGTAACGTGTGCAGATTTAATATTTGTTGCTACGCGTGTAGTATCTATGCAAATTCCACATCAAGAAAGGGTTAGTCATCCTCATTCCTGATTCAAATAGCCATCAAACTTTGATCAAATTTAGAACTAGCAGCAGCATTTGAAGTTTCAAGCATGTGTAGTTTTCTGGCATGGCATATAACGAATGACTGGGAATAGACAATAGCTTAAAACTGAATAAAAAACGTACACACGCGCAAGTAGGCACATAACCGTATAAATAAAACCTGCCAAAACATCAACAACTGAGCAGCAATCCGCCTCATTCTGGAAAACATTAACTTGTTATAGCTTCTATTTTGAAATCATGGCAATAAAAATAGTCTGAGATTATCTTACGGGGATAGTTGAAACTTTATTTCAACACTTGAAAATAAATAAAAATGCATTAATTACCTATAATTTTCCTCAAAATATGGTTGCCGTCTTTATAACACGCTTTTGCACTAGACAATAGAAAAAGAGCAAGGTGACCTTTTCCAGATGAATCCATTTTTTGGTATAATTTGTGTGTTAACACATTTCTCTTTATGCAACTTTTGTTTGCATGCTTTTCATGCGATATTTGAGGATGATTCATACTTTGTACTTGTGACTAGAGAGAGAAAACTGTCTGTAATTTTGTTATGCAAGAATGCTAAAGTTTTCCTATGGTCTTTGTTCTTACATGTCACCTTTTTCCTTTCTGGATCAATATCTGCGCTTGTCGGACCTGTCATTTATTTCTTTGAATCCGTAATCCGTTGATAAACAAAGCTAAAAATGTTGGAGTGATGATTAGGATTAGCGCGTGCAAATTGACATGTTACTATATTCCCTAACCTATCTGCCTTATTATCAATTCTCTGCCTGTAGAATACATTGACTATCGACGCAAAAAAAGAACAATAAAAAGAAATACTCCGCAAGCACAAATGCCATTTTTCACATTTGAAAGTTCAGACAGAAAAAGACTGAGGTCTGAATCTATTTATCTTTTTTGTTTGAAAATCTGGTGCTGGGTTCATCGCCACATGCATAACAAGGTAAAAAGCAGGAAAATGCACACAGAGTAAAAAGAAGACTACTTAACTATTATGATAATTACGTTGTTATTATTATGATGCTGTATTATTATTATTATTATTATTAATATATTATGCATACTTAAGTTGACATGCAGTGTCAACGTGCACTCTTGTTTAATCAGGCTTGAGCTTGCATACACTCAAGTATATTATTTTGGATTTGATTTGATAGCTGCTGCTGGTTTTAGTTTTTTTCTGACTAATTTTTACCTTTAGGGTAGGTAGAATGAAAAATAGAATAATAACAGAAGTGCCAACCAGATTATTATATTTTAAAGAAAAAACTCACGTCGCATTATATTCTGTTGGTACGGACAGACCAAAAATTCAACCACACACTCTATACCTATCACGTTTTTATATTATTCATAATGATCACGATAAGCCCCAAAAAATATTTTTGTGTCTGGCCCGTCAATAATTCTCTATCAAAAAAGCAGCTTTATTTCCAATGCAAAGTAGCTATGCGACCTGTGAAACGTGAAGAATGATATGTTTTGATGCATATTTTTGTGGCTGTGTGTGTTCCTGGTTCACTCCTGTTGTTATTGCAATACAGCCAACAACACAAACCCCAATACTTAAAAATTAAAACTGGATTTATGCAGAAAATCTATTTTAAATCTAAAATGGATTACTCTGGGCTTCAACAGGTTTTCCCCTCAAAATGTCCTCTGTCAATAATAAATACATACAGTTATAATCATGCACTGTTTGCATGATGCTTCAGATTTCAGACACAGAATGTTTGAAAATGAATTAAAAAAGTGTTTGGCGATCTAAAAGCAGGCAAAAAATGACAAAACACTTGCGAGTTGCCATAGTAAAGTGTCAAAATTTTAAAAATGTGTACAGACACATAGGTATAGCGACTATTGCACAATTTATTCAGAATTAGCAGTGCTAAAAGCAATAGCAACATGTCAACATAACCGCGTTTCAAGTAGGTATATTATCTTT
The DNA here is from genome assembly GCA_029691765.1 of Entomobrya proxima. NCBI lineage: Eukaryota > Metazoa > Arthropoda > Collembola > Entomobryomorpha > Entomobryidae > Entomobrya > Entomobrya proxima. The sequence goes on along the minus strand of CM056170.1, from coordinate 20,826,231 downwards.
CATCGTCAGTTGATAAGTTAAGCTTGTATACAAAGCGCTTGAACAAAAATGCACAAACATGTTACGACGATTATTATTATGATGCTTTGATGTTCGCAATCGCATAGATTCCTCTTGACTTTGTTCTGTTCTCTAACTTTTTGCCTCTATGCTCATCATTCACTTACACAGAACATCATTTTATCATGCGATCAGGCTCATGGGCTCATCTTTCTTTTATACGTTGTTAACCCACTTAACAGCTTGAAATATTCTAAGAAGTTATATAAACTGACAACTGAGTGTAGTGTAGACATATTCCATTCAATTATAGCTCAAAAGCATAACAAACAATTCTAGCGACTTTATCCTTCTACTGGATATTCTTTTTTCGTCGCTTCATCGCTCCACTGGACATTCAATTACATGAAGGTCTTAAAAAACAACACGCCATGTCTTTTATGCTCAGAAAAAAATCTCATAAGTTTTTATTCCAGTTTTATCCATGCATCAAAAGATTATACTGTTATTAGCCGAATCTCTCCAGTTGCGAAAAAATGTGGAGATTTATGTTTTGTTTACTGTTAGCATAGTCGCATGACTCAAGTCTTGATTATCTGGAAAGACCTACAACCTACTAGTTGTGAAATGAGAGATCAAAATATTGACAAAACAGCTTTTTATATAAATGTTCATATAACCACAAGCTAAAAGATTAAAAGCAAAAGTGCAGTTGTACTAATGGGCTTGTTGAGACATTCTTTTTGTGATTTTTGCAAACACAGGAAAATTTTTTGCGAGATGGGCAATTTGTTATTCTATACATTGTTTCTTCATTGTAACAAATGCAATAGCAGTTCATTAAGATTGTTATGATAAGATAAGATAAATATAACTACACGATTGTTATGCAATCTTTTATAACGTCACAAAGTACCAATTTCTTTTTACTTGAATAGCGCCGCTATGTTTAGGAATTTAGGTTTTAAAGGACGCAAGTTTCAAAGTACAACGGAAAGTACATTTTTCGAAAAGTCAACATTTTTTTACATTATCAACATCACATCCAGCCAAGTTGTTTATTATTTTTTGTGCTGACATGTCATAACAAAAAAAAAGACGCTTAGACATGAATCTGTGATAAAGAAGGTGGCTGGTTTTGGGGCAATAAGTAGTTGACAAGGTCATTGGCTTGATTTTCTACCTCATTCATTATCCATTCTCTACACATTTCCATTTTAATATGCTTGTGGGACGATATTTTTTGCATAGACTCTCACGCTCTATTAGTCCATTACAATGTTGTTGGGATGAATCCAGCAGCAAAAAACTGGACAGGTAGGTAATATTTTCACATAGGCTTGTTGTATGTTGCTGGATACAGCATTCCCATTTAAACAGTTTCCTCCATGCCAATAAATGCCTATTGTTTAAGGAAGTGGTTTGTTCTAGTCTCCGTTTTTTTTCTGGCAATTACCTATACTATTATATTCCGCAGTTCTTCCAGGTTTAAGTTCCAGCACAGGATTCAGGAAGTTTTGGTCCACCTAATTTATTTCGTCATGCGTAGGAAGATCCAGTTCAACCTTAATCTGCAAAATTTATTGTTGCAAAAACCGTTGGAATTTGGATCGCATGACCATTTCCATTCCTAACAGGTCAAAAATAACCAAATTAATTTCTGAATCTGGTGGAAGTATTTTTGATGCTTTTGTGTGTATTCTGATTCTGACGATAATGTGGGAACTAGGAAATAGGAAGTTTAGATTTACACAAAATCAATTCACTTATCATTTCATTCAATTTTTGAGGATAATTGATGCATAAAAGTGACTTCATTAAATAATTGTCTGTATTTGAAAACTAGAACAAAGAAACTAGGTAAAATGACAACCTACTCAATTTTGATTGTTCGATTCCATTCATGATTATCTTGTTGTCTTCGTGGATTAAATTGGATAATAGATCAGCCATATTTCTATCAGGTTAACCGATGCCACATAGTTCCATGAAGGTGTAAAAATATGTTATATGGACGTACCTTTTAAATTGTTCTGTAGCATTCTGTGTTCAAGTGTAGCATCTTAATTTAGTTCACTCGCACAGGTAAACATTCATCTTCATCTCACTTTTATCCCATTCATTCCTTAGCAAATTTTCACGCTTCAATTCCTTCTTTCTTTCTCTTTCTATCTCTCCAAATCCAAAAGCATAAAGGAAGTCACAGGAAAACAAGTCTGTTTATTATCTAGCAATACACGTCTTGAGTCTTGTTTACGCTTACACATTCCATTTTTTTAAAACTGTTTACGTTATACTTGCTATTCATATACACAAATACACATCATTTGAGTTTATCTAACAAACAACTATAAAAAACTTTTTGCGCACAAAGCCAAAACTTACGTGTTATACAATGTACACTTTTGCTTATTTAACCCGAAACCATACAAAATACATTATGCAAAAAAGCGCATAGCTGCTTAAGTAAAAGTAAAAACAAACAAAACGGAAAAGCCAAGCCGCATCGCATATCTTATAGAAAAAAATTGCAAACGCAAAAAGCTACATAATATCGCAGCCAACATGATCATCATGATCATCATCACAGATCACACCAGACTTTCCAAAAGATCAGGAGACTTCTATATTGTATACCAAAGCAAAAAAAATTTGTTGACGTGTCATCATCAGCATCATCATCAGTATGAATAGCGGCATGTGGCACTAATGTCATAAGACCTATGTTAATGGTAACCGTGTTGTTGTGCACTTTTATTTTTGCTTCCTGCTCAACTGTTTCAATTGAATTGAAACAAATGTAACCTTCTTTTTAAAAAGGGTATACATTTTATTCTGCACTATTTTGGATAGGATATTATGTTACATAGCACCTATCTGCCATTGCCTACTTTTTTTTAGCCAGCACCAACATCCTCGTCGTCGTCATCTTCATCACGCCATGCCACACGCTATTCCAAGTCTGAAAGCCGCCTTGCGTTCTCAATCTCCCGAGAATACACTCTTTGCAAATTGCGATTTGCAATTCTCATTACTACACTTTTTATCACAGTTGGATGATTATGATTAAAATAAACGAGACACAACTCCTTTGCTTGCCGTAGGAATAACCGGTTTCGGTTTTACTTATCCTTCATCAGATTCTATACATACATCAATTACAGTAAAATAATTATGATTAGACTAAGTTTACAATGCTACGAAATCGATTATATAATATGAGGTAATTTAATTATGATGACGATTACTAACTCACCCTTTGGCTTGATTGAATACAATATCACACAAAACCACACTGCTTAACGTGTTCATAAAATTATTTATTCCCTATGCATTAAAATAAGATAAATATTAGCAAAAAGAAAACATAAAATTACATACGTTAACATAATTATGTCAATATTACAATTATTTAATTACCTACCAGTTTTAAATTAAAATATAATGATTGGTTGATAATTAGCAGTGTGATGTTCCTATGCTGGTAATAAGAATGCTTTTATAGGAATGAGGAGCTTTTACAAAGGACAGACCGCTAGGCTATTCATTTCTACTGCACTATGTTGAGACATTTTCTTTTGCTCTATGCATAGTGTAATACGTTGTGTCTGATCTGGAATTGTAAAAGCAAAACACATTTCTACCTGCTTGGCTATTACTTTTAACCTTTGGCTTGGACACTTATTTAAAGCTTCTGTTATTCTATTTTGTACAATTGTTTTAAATTGTCGTATTTTAGCGAAAGGTAAAACGAAAAACACTGTACTGTTTAGAGAAATACATTCAGTTAATGTGTTATCTGTTAGCAAGTCTGGATTATGAATACTAATATGACTGATATGAAAACGGGATTTAGGTATTATAAGATTGTCGCGGTTGTAGGATAATAATTTTTGTTTGGTTTCCTCTAATAACTTTACTGGATAACCACGTCTAGCAAATTTTGAAAACATTATTTTTAGATTGTTATCCCTTTCGGATATCTCTGTACATGCTTTTATTACTCTTAAACCACACGAAAAAGGTAATGAATTTTTCATGTATAAAGGGTGATTGGACTCATAATGTAAATATTCATGTTTAGACATTGGCTTTGTAAATAAAGTTGTTGTAATAATATTGTCGTTACTTATCGTAATAGATAAATCAAGAAAATTTACACTATTTAGCGAGAAATCTATTGTGAATTTAAGAAATTCATGCCTAATATTATCGTTCAACCAGGTTTTATGATCCGCAATGTCAGTTATATCAACGATGAGAAATATATCATCAATAAACCTTCTTTTGAAAATCATTTCATTTTTCCAGATAGTATTCAATTGTTTAGCTGCTGTAATATTAGCGACGGATACACTAGAGTTGTTACCCATTTGAATACCTTTCTTTTGAAAAAATAGTTGATTATTGTATGCGACATAGCTATAATCAAGGCTTAAATCTAATAACAATTCCAATTGTTTCTCGGAAATTTCAAACGGCAACTCTGTAATGTCTTTGTACTCTTTGTAAAAATCTAGACAATCACGCTTGCACACCGCAATTGGTAGTTCCTGATACATTGCAGCTATATCTGCAGCAACAAGACAGTATTTTTTGTGTCTATCTAGTTTTACAGTATTGAGCAAAGCTAATAAATGTGGTGTGTCTATTAATAGTGTTGGAATATGAACAGTAAGTGGTTTGAGTATTGAATCTAACAAAATAGCCACACCTCTGTTTATGGTACATACATTACTACATATTGGTCTTCCAATAGGAAATACATCATATTTTTTATGAATTTTTGGAAGAATATCAGGTTAACCGATGCCACATAGTTCCATGAAGGTGTAAAAATATGTTATATGGACGTACCTTTTAAATTGTTCTGTAGCATTCTGTGTTCAAGTGTAGCATCTTAATTTAGTTCACTCGCACAGGTAAACATTCATCTTCATCTCACTTTTATCCCATTCATTCCTTAGCAAATTTTCACGCTTCAATTCCTTCTTTCTTTCTCTTTCTATCTCTCCAAATCCAAAAGCATAAAGGAAGTCACAGGAAAACAAGTCTGTTTATTATCTAGCAATACACGTCTTGAGTCTTGTTTACGCTTACACATTCCATTTTTTTAAAACTGTTTACGTTATACTTGCTATTCATATACACAAATACACATCATTTGAGTTTATCTAACAAACAACTATAAAAAACTTTTTGCGCACAAAGCCAAAACTTACGTGTTATACAATGTACACTTTTGCTTATTTAACCCGAAACCATACAAAATACATTATGCAAAAAAGCGCATAGCTGCTTAAGTAAAAGTAAAAACAAACAAAACGGAAAAGCCAAGCCGCATCGCATATCTTATAGAAAAAAATTGCAAACGCAAAAAGCTACATAATATCGCAGCCAACATGATCATCATGATCATCATCACAGATCACACCAGACTTTCCAAAAGATCAGGAGACTTCTATATTGTATACCAAAGCAAAAAAAATTTGTTGACGTGTCATCATCAGCATCATCATCAGTATGAATAGCGGCATGTGGCACTAATGTCATAAGACCTATGTTAATGGTAACCGTGTTGTTGTGCACTTTTATTTTTGCTTCCTGCTCAACTGTTTCAATTGAATTGAAACAAATGTAACCTTCTTTTTAAAAAGGGTATACATTTTATTCTGCACTATTTTGGATAGGATATTATGTTACATAGCACCTATCTGCCATTGCCTACTTTTTTTTAGCCAGCACCAACATCCTCGTCGTCGTCATCTTCATCACGCCATGCCACACGCTATTCCAAGTCTGAAAGCCGCCTTGCGTTCTCAATCTCCCGAGAATACACTCTTTGCAAATTGCGATTTGCAATTCTCATTACTACACTTTTTGGCGTGTTTTTTCTTGCAAAAAAATAAATATAAAGAAAAACAGACTTATTTTTTCCTTCTTGAAATGCTTCCTCTTTTTTAGCCAAGCCCCACACGTATTCCATTATTATTATTCCGTTTCCAAAATAGTTTTGCACGTACAAAATAGTCGCAGTTCACATAATAATGTACAATGTCGTATGTACGTATTTTTATGCTAATGCGCAACATTTTTTTCGTTCTCTGTTTAAAATGGCAAATTTGCAATTTCCGGAAGGCTAATACGCAGCAGTTAGTCTGAGTCTCAAGTACTTTGTTATTTTTCTATTTAAATGGAGACGGAACACAAACTGTAAACTGCGCCTTGTTTACTTTATTTTGCCTTCCACCAAAGTCATTTTTGGAGATTTGGCGTCATTCCCCAATAGGGAATCTTATTATGCGTTGTACTTTGTATTCGTGTGTTGAGTCAAGTATGCATCTAGGTAATATAGTAGTAATGAATTGTTGACTTTGTCAATAAAAGCAGATAAAGTAAACAATGAAAGTAGCTCTGTGCAGCTCGAGCATTCATCTTTGAAAAACATTTATCTATCTCCGTGTTTTTGAACCCAAGAACAATTTTACTAGAACCTACTACTGCGTTGCTACTCAAGCTGAAAAGGAAAGTTGCCACTTGTTTATGAAGAAAAATGCTAACGGGATATCTGATGTGGGATACGGAATATAGCTCCTTTGCATCACCAGAGTAACATTGCACTACATGAAATATTTGTCGGATTGAATTGCAAGAAGATGATCCTTTATCCGCATCCCATTTTTCTTCTTGATCTCATTCTTTCATTCTTGAGCTGCGTAAAAACACCAAGAAAGATTTGCCATGTGCTAGTTTTTTATCATTGTGTGTGTGTATAACCTGACGACTGACTTATTGCAAAAAAATTATGTTGGAAACATAATGGTAATGAATATTTGCACTGTGGCACCACCATCACAAGACCTTAATGCAGATTGCAGATCTACGGCAAAATAGTAAATTGTAGTATTTTTCTCCTTCTGAAACTTTGTGGCATGCATTCTCAATAAACTTTTTATATGCCACAGTGCGAAACGGAAACTCTGCATAAAAATTATAGTATTTTTTTCTGCAAATTAAAGATTTTTGCGGGTTCGGCCCACAAGCTAGCAAGATGATACTACTTAACTGTAATCAATTTTTCCTGCGTGGATTCAACAATCATTTTATTGGGCTAGGCTGAAAAGAATGACCTCCCTCAAAGCGTTCAATTTTCTGCCAGATTTTTCACTTTGCACAGACTAAACACAGATATCATATTGCAATTTTGTAGAGTTGATAGCATACATATTCTACGCCTAAACATGTTAACGATTCATCCATAATTGTCATCATCGTCGTAGTCGTAGTATATATTTTTTAGCTGTTTTACTACCTATTCGTTTGTATTTGTATGGCTTTGCTTGTGCATTCCCTTTTAAGTTTGTCTTGAATAATGCAATGGATCGAGCCATGGAACTTTTTACCTTGACAAGAAAATCAACTCTCAAACTCGACATTATTACAATTACACATTCTTCTCTGCCAAAACAACAAGTTTACTCTACTAATACCAAACAAAAACATCGTAAAAAGGACAAGCCTGCCAAGTAAACTTTGTAATAAAAAAGTTTAACTTGTCATTCCACTTTGTGCATGTGTCATCTTAATCCTAATGATTGCCTAGTAGTGGGCTAAAATGATTTTCATAATAAATAAGTTACAATAAAGTTAGCTGACACGTTAGATACAATTACTGTCAATTATAGAGACTGTAGTTTGTGATTTAGCTACAAATTGTACAAACTTTTTCCTATAAAGTTTTCCTGACCTCGGAAAACAATCAGGTAAATGGAACACCATCGGTCCAGGAAACTTCCTAAACAAATTACCAGTTTGTCTCTGTGAAGTCTCATTATAATCAATAATTCCATAACATTATCCTTATTCTGTAATCCAGTTTGTTACTTCAAACATTCAACATTGCAATGGAATGTTAATACGTTTTCCATTCATTCTATTACTTTTCTATTTCCGATCGATCCTATAACTCCTAACCTTTTTACGTTTAATTTTTTCTATGCAGTTGCATTCCCTTCTCAGAAAAGCATTTTTTTGTTTTTTTTCTGTAACATTCTTCTACGTCTTCTTTTAACGTTTTCTTCTTTCTTACAGCGTATTACAATAATACATAAATCTTCTTGTGGACTCACTCAACTTCCAACAACGTTTGCATTTTAGTATACATGGTGGTTCTTTATATTGAATTGTGAGTGAGTTCGTTGGCCCGTTTTTCGTCTCCACTAATATTAAACACTGCACTGTCTTGTTCGTGTCGACTATTTGGTGTTTGGCCTACGTTTCTGTTAGCTTTTACAATACTGCCCCTCTCTCTCAGCTAGAAAACATGCTAAAAGATAAATGTCTAAAGTAAACCTCTCAGAAAGAGAATCATACCATGTCGTTTGCAACTTGTAACGACAAACGATGTAGCACATTGTACAAACCAAGTACTAATATGCGCAGGCATTTTTCGTTGTATGGGAAGTAATGGGGAACTGGAAATGGTGGAAATAATATTATCTTTTAAAGAATGCATGAATATTCAACGTGCAAGACGGACCAGCAATATTATAAACTAACAAGTTTTTCAGATGTATGCAAATAGCCAAAAAATATTCAGAAAACCCCAAAAAAAAACTCTGGAGATTTTTTTTGTATTTTTAAACCGAATGTGCATACAGCATAATGGCTTTTACGACTGTGTAGTAGATTAGCTTTTAGAATGGTTCAATTACTGCGAATAAATATGACGCTTACTTTTGTGCACTTGTGAAGGTTATCCCCTGGGGCGATAAACAACTCGAAAAAGCTTTCTTTCATCACAACACACAACACAACGTTCGTCATCCTAAGATTCCAAGTTGTAGTACTACGTATTTATTTAGCACCGTATCAACTATCAGCATGCATAAAACTTGGTAGATGACGATGAGATCATTTTGCTTAGCTAGACTTTGATTCATACTTGCAACTTGTGCTGTTGTTTAGCTGCTTAAAAAGCGGTTCTATCTTCTTAGAAGTATAACATACGTACTTGCACACATACCGTACCTATCTTTGTATCAATTTAATCATCAAGGTGAATCTGGTCAAATCAATCCAAATTGCCAAGAAGTTATGCTGTAAGGTAAATTGTATAGTGTTGGAATTGGAATCAATGTCCTCTGTTATGCGCCAAGTGTTAATAAACTTACCACAGAGAATCAACAACATCGTTATTATCTTGAAGCTCCTTGTCCTGTAACAACCAAAACAACATTCTTCCACACAAGCTATAAAACTGACCAAACTTCATCTTTATTTTCATATGCCGGTGCATGATCTTTGATATGATTTGCCGTGTGCAGTCTTTAAGAAGATTTGAATTTTTCCAAAGTATAAAAAGCAAAACACGCTGTAAACTAGTTTTTGGTACAATGGAAAGCTAGCTTGCATAAACACGCCCGCCATTTCTTAAGGTACTTTGCTAATTTTACATAAGTTTTGCTGGGTGCTAGCTAGATCATTGACCACATCCAATAAAATATATTCAAGCATACATAACAATCTGGAATGCAGCATGTTTTTGTCCATGCGATCACGCTAAAATGAAATGATTTTTTACAGGTCGAAATCTCAAGAGGGATTAACAGCGTAAAATCCAATGTCAAGTAAGCATGAATCATTGGTCTGACCACCACTCTAAATGGATTAATAATGTAAAGGGCAATTTGGGTAATTATTTTCCAGGGTTATTTGGTAGTTTGGATTTAGTTCAGACTAAGTGGTTTAGACTATGGGACTCTTGTAAATACGGATTTTTCCGTAAATAATAAATCATCCTTAAGTCTAGAGATGAAAGATGAACCCAATAATTTTCCAGTTATTTAGCAATAGATTATTGAATTAGCGTGTGCTGTGAGTATGTTAATTACCGCTAGTAGCATAACGTATGCATAATGGTATTATGGAAGCATAGGTGTCCCCATTGCCAAATTTTTAATACTTTGCATTAAATATTATGAATAGTTACCTAGAAATACTGTATATTTACCATTTTCAATTCAAGCAAAAAAGAAAAAAGCCGGTCCATCGTAGCACATGACAAAGTTAGTAAAGTAGCCTGATAATCATGTGCACGTTGCATAAAGTACAACACACGTACAGCATGAAAAATACACGCGGATCTACTCATTTTGTACTACGAAGCACTTGAGATTCAAACCCAAACGTGCTCTGTAGTACTTTACAATGGTGTGATATTTTGTAACAAAAATATTCACTCTCTCAAGAGTTGAATGAATGAACTGGCTAAAACTAAACCAGCCAAGTCTCAAGTAGCCTAAAGAACGATAACAGATAAGCAAGCTTTACCCAAAACCAAAAAATCTTTTTGTTTGCATATTCTTCAATATGAAGCACAGTACAGTGTACGCTATACGCTATAGTGTAATAGTATATCCCACCGGCTTGCACCACACAATTATAGAATCCCGGCTCCATTTATTTTCAATTCAGCCCAGCTTAAAAATTAAGACGCAAAATCCACCAAGATTTTGACCTGTGGAACTATGCAGATTGCACAAAGAGCATAGAAGCAAGCACACAGGATTATCAACCTAAAAGCGTGTGTTCGTGTATACCTGGTCATATTGTTTCACAATAACGCAAACTTCATAAAAATCAGTAGCAGCAGCTTGTTGAATAGACGCGCAATTATAAAGGTATACGACTAAACGCTCTAGACAATATGTACAAAGTGCATACATATTTATATTAAAGCTATATACAATTTTTTTTCTGCACTCAGACATAATAAAAAAGTGGATATTTTGATAAAGTGATGATCAAGATTGTCTGCAAAAAGGATAAACACCTTTTTCGTTGGCGTAAAATCTATTTTCTTGTCTTTCCACTTTTCTCATTCTTTCTTTCAGCCTCCATGTTTTTCTAGCCGAAAGAGCGTGGCAAGCATGCTTCTTATCTTTTTGTTTCATTGTTTAAGCCCGTGGGTGCTTGGGCATGCAATATAGCCACAGTAAAAACCCGCCAGTTTACAGTATCCCTATTATATGATGAACTTTGCCGGAAAATAGACAGACAAGGGCTTTCTGTATACGTCATGTTACACTTGAGTAAGAAAGCTCTGCTTATAAAAAGAAACCTAAAAGAAGGATGTGAAATGTGTGGGATGACTTGTAGAAATGCATACGGTTTTTCTTGGTTGGTTTAATGGTTTATGTGCATGTTGTCGTGTGACTCAAATAAAAAATGAAACAGGAGGATTTTTTCTTGGCTTATCCACTTTTTCATTCATTGGGCTAAAATTGGGCCGAAGGATAAGCCATAAATATTTGGGTTTTTTCTGATGAAATTAAATTTTCTTGGTGATGACGATGGTGACATTCATTCACATTTGGGGAAATCATGTCCACGTTTATGCTTGAGCACACTGACAACTTATGAGTATCATCATGCCGATTTACTTAACTACGCATAAAAACTAATAATTTAATGTGCATATTAAATTAGTAGATAAGACAAGGAGGAGGATTTCTTCTTTTTCTGTGGACATGCGACAGAGAAGATGAGACATGAGAGATGATGATCATGATGATGTTGGTGACCACGTTGTCTCATTCTCGGAAAGCTTATGAGTGTACACGCGTTTTAAAGTTCTTTCTGGGCTTATCATGATACTACTTTCTTAGTGGCGTGGCATGGTCTATCTTGTCCTCCATGTTTTTAAGTAGTTCGTGGGATTGTACACGTCAACACAGTCTGCCGGCATGGATTTTCGCTGTGTAATCAAGGATATATTCATTTAGGCACTAGTGACTAGAACATGCTCTCTTTTTTAAAGTAAATCGGAGGAAATGGCGAGAAAAAATACTACTAAACTTACACTACTACGCAGTAGTACACTGTACACTATGCTATTATGCTGACTTGGCGTTTTGTTGTGTGTCGCACGTCGCAATTTTAACTAGCCACACTCTGACTTCGGATTTTTGTAGTTTGAATTGAAACACACAAAGTGGCATCAGAGTTCAAGGAAAGCAATGGCCTGATACTGATTTTGATGCTAATTATGGATTATTAGTAAGGACATATTTTTTATTAGACATATTAGCTACCTATAAAAGTGTTGGCCCAGGCCAGGAAAGATTATGGTTGAGCTTGAAGAATGAAATAAAAATTGAAATTTATGTCTCTATTTTGAAAATACTGATAACAGCCCACATCACAACAAGCAAACAAGTTGCTAGTGCATTTTCGCTGCAAAATTGATTCGTGTCAATTGCAATCGCAAAATCTTGACTTTATACTGCGTCTTTACGCAGGCAGTAGTAGACAGTAAGCTGGAATTATTGCGAGATAAGAAGAAGGAATATCTGAACCAGCTTTTTTCCTACTGCTGCGGGTTAAACTTGTCGGTTATGAACCATGCAATATTGATAATTATTTTAAAATGTACCAATTTTGTTATGACCTGTTTCAATGTGACACATATTTTATATGTTATGCCGAGAGCTTTATCGTTTCTGCATACTTTGCTGTTTTCCAACCATACTTTTTTCTATAAGCTGACGATAAGCCTATAGCCTATTTCATAAGATTTAGAGAGAAAAAACGTGGAAGCATTACCCATCTTTTCCACGCACATAATATTTTACAGATGCTTCAAACCACCGACCTTGAGTCTTTGAGGATTTTTATCATGTTTTTCGAAAAAAAGTGGAAACTGCTGAATAAGCAGCGGTTATAAAATAAGTTTTGTTGGATGGGCAGGTGTCCTTCAGGAAAAAAAGGTCTTTTTGAGAATATAATAAACAAACTATGCTTTTTCAATGCAGCTTTAGCAGCCAACATTGCATGCATGTTTATATTCATAATATATTATGAAATAGAGTATAATAGCAATTCATTCACCGTTTTTGTTTATATGAACATTACCTACCTTCTGCAGAACAACGAGCAACCTTACAAAGTGGTTTTTATGCTACTGTTGCTACTACTGTTATTTGTGTGCCATAGATTGCCGGCTTTTTTACACAGGCTTATTTTAAGCCACAAGCTAAACACACAAAAAATATGTATCGAAGGCTAAATAAAAAATGAAAATTCTCCAGAAGTCCAGGTGTGCTTTGCAGAATGACTTGGCTTATAATATACAGTAAGAACAACAGTTTTCTTGTGAAAAAACCAGAACAACAAAACATTATGCAGTAGGGAGATGTTCTGTTAATTTGCAATTTCAATTTTACCTTGTCATCCCGTTGTGCTGTAATATACTCAGCTTAAAAAACTGACACTATTTTTGAATTTGAATGTTGAATGGCAGTAGTTTAAACATTTCATTTTGCCTGCCTGCCTGCCTCTCTAGAAAAAGTTGATGATTGAAATAACAGACAGAGCCGCAAATATGACAAGCCAAATTAGTGCAAAGCCATGAATATAATTTATTATCATGAGTAATTTTCATAAATCCTCTATTTAAAGGTGGAAAAATACGTGGAAGCTTCGTGAATAAATTTTCCCCCGTATTTTTGTATCTGAATCTAAACCTCCCCACAAAAATTATAATGTCAGATTGTCACTCTTTTTAAGTGTAAATTTCTTTGTGTGCCAGGCTGCTACTGCCATTTATGCTATTGCTATTCAAATTTACATGTCAAACTTATGGCTTTATTGCTGTACCTATTTACAAAAAAGCACCATATTTTTTCCTGGTAAAAAAACTTCAAAAAGCTCTCAATTCAAGTTTGAAGTGTTTATTGATATATTATTCTCCAAATCCTGCGGATGAACACTATATACCTATCTGTTGACTATATTCTATTCTTCAGATTTATCATTATGAATATTTTGCAACGTGGCTAGAAAAAAGTATCTGCCACCATCCTTCCAATTAAAATGTGTGTGCTTTTGTTTGTCCTGCCATAACAAAAGTGCACTTGTGTATGCTCTCGTGGTTATGAGTCAACTTGTTTTTCCAATTCCAAGTCCACGTCTACGCCAAGTCAGCAGCGGAATAAAAAACGGAATCAGAATGATTTCATTTCAGGATGATCATCTACGTTAATAATGTTTGATGCAAGCATTTTTACATGCGAAATCAGGCTCTTCACTTTCAGAGATTGCAAATTAACAAACCAATTTTGACTCAAATGTACATGTCAGAACAATGACAACTCTGACGATATACAATGATCATCACAAGAAGGAAAAGTAGAATACGTAAATTCTGATTCAAGTTGTGATGATGATCATTACAAGATAAAAATATTCTGATTTCTCCTGCGTATTTGCATGCACTAATAAATTCATGAAGTGCATCACCGCGTAAAAAATTGTTTTGTTCATGGAAAACCGGTTGACGGAATACTCCGGGTTTATTATCGTCACAACTCTCTTCACCCACCTTGTTTTTTTGCCAAACGTGTCATGCATCATTCCATAACATTTTCACTTGACTATCTTTAGAATTTTTTATTTTACACGTTGACAAAACAAGCCGTTATTGTTTGCATTATTTATTTATATCATGATAGGCATGCATTGTGAATGACGTACTGTTTTCATCCATTTTATTTCAGCAGAAAATCTCGGCGTCACAGGATAATGCTCTAGTAGAGATTCTAATCTCTGCTATAAGTCTTCTGGTTTTTTACTAATCCAACTGCAACGTGATCCGCTAAAATAATCCGAAAATAACGGTAGCTATAAATAAATTTAGTCTATAGTCGGCTTGATTGATTTTTTTTCTTCTGTAGCGTTATCGCCCATGCGAAAGGCATTTTTGGCTTCTCCTTTTATGTCTGCATATTTTTGCCCTTTTGCCATTCATAAAAATATTCTTAATCAGAAACCACAGAAGAAATATGAATGTAACCGAAAACAAAGCAGCTATAACCATATAATCGGTTATTGCTACACATTACAGTACAGCGTGCATAAAAAGGTGATTAGGTCAGAGCTACAGAGGTCGGCAAACCTTTTCCGATTATACCGAGAATCAATAACAATCCACAAATTATAATCAACAATGTCTATAAAAAATAGAAAGCCAGACATAAACAAAATCATATATATTTTTACTGATAGTATATGACAGGTGTGATAAATAATATGATTTTTAGCTGCATAAAATAAAGGGAAACCGCAACACACGTTTTTGACATTGAGATGACTTTGTTATGCGAAAAACAGGGAAAGGGAAGGAAAACAATCTTTGGCACTACAGCGGCAATGTACTGGAAAGGAAGGCATAAATCTACGTGTTAAATTAAGCGTCTGGAAAACTCTGGAAAAGTTAGCTGGAATTGTAGCTTTACATACTTAGTACAAATTTTGCCTTAAAATGCAGAAAATTTTCATTGCTATTTCATAAGTCATCATGAATTTGGTAGTGTCTAGCCCATTTCTAATCCAATTAGCTACAAAGTATACACAACCATCAAAAATATATGATGACTTTACTAAAAACGTAGTAATATGTAATAGCAATTTTATCATACGTTTGGCTTCTCCATTATACCTTTGTAAGTACGTGCTAACTGGGATTAGTAAAAAGAGGAGTTTTTTCTCTTGCATTTTGGTCATCCATCATATCATTATGATTTTTTCAGGCTGTAATAGAAGCTGTATGAAAGCAAGAAAGAAGGAAGCTCCTTGAGTATTATTCAAATAGCCAAACTTCTTGCATCATTTGAATGAAGGACAAAAAACCAAAGTTTTTCCCTTTTGTAACGTGGGGTCATATAATGTTCCATATTCATACATTTTTAAAACAACGTTTCAATTATTTGTGCCGGTTCCGTCCGGGTTCTACATTCCAAGAAATATACGTTTAAAATTTAAACATGAACCAGTATACATCCGCTCTGCTACTGATAACTCAATTGATTTCACATTCCAAATTTGTTTATTGAAAATTATGCAAATTTTTCCATTACTGATAAGCATCCGCCCTTATCACGTTCTCCTCTCTAGCTTTCCATCTTATCATTTTTTCCAAAAATAATTAAAACGGTAGTCTCTCTCGTAAAAATAAATCCAACAAATTTTCCAATCTACTACGCATGCAACTTATTCGTGGCCAGAGAACACTTGGTGGCTTCATGTCCTTCTTCTCTGTGTTCCATTCCACGTTACAATCTCTTTTGCGGTTTTTACCTTTCATTTTTCCATCTCACCACTCATCAGTAGTATAGCTTGTTAAAAGTAATTATTTTCATTCAAATTATCTCTATTTCCTCCCCAAATAATATGCATATCATCATCCGCTAGCCACCAGAGAGATAACAGAACCTTTCTGCGCTGCTTCTAGAGAAAAACATCTACCATTCCAATTCCACCATATATTCTTAATTTACAGTTTAACAGAACAGAGGAGGCAGCTTCCATTTTTCATTTAACAAGTCAGTTCACTCCATCCTCAAAATCATTTTTCGTCCAGGCACCGACGAGGTCGCAGTCTCAGAGGAATCTTCTTTCGTAGCCGGGGCATCGTGGAATAAACGACATCCACCAAAGACAACTAGAAGCGATTTTCTTGCCAAAAAGTTATCATTCATCATATCAACCGTGAAAAGAAAACGTAAGTAGCTAGAAACTAGAAGACAATTTGTGCCCATATTTGGTAAAAAAAACTAATATTTTTCCTTATGCAATCTAATTGCCAATGTCAATGTTTCTCCAGCGGAGCTGGGTTCTTGTGCGTCATAAGATAATACTCAACTAAACTAATTATAATTATCGCTTACTTGTCTCTTTCAGAAATGTGCAATAGTGTGGCCATGCAAGATTGGATGCCAGTGTGAATACCTGATTATTATTCAAACTTTTGTGTTACGTATACCGGTGAACTACATATAACAACATAGACGTTTAAGCTGTCATCATTATCTCTAGCCATTATTATTCAATAACTTATTTCTTCCTGTGTGTGATTTTGTGCCAAACTGAACAAGTTACGTCAATCCTGTTGTGGCTAGTGATCCCAAAGGAAAAAAGTGCAATATGACTAATGAAACTGAAGAGGTGACTGTTGAGGAGACCGAACGGAGGAGGGAGGAAGCACCACCAATGCCCTTAACAACAGGCCATAACTCTGATTCCGAGTCTAGTGCTTATGATGATCATTTCCCTTTGCTGAGCATTCAGGATGAGAACGAAAACTCTACAATTGGTGCGGAGGAAGAGGAATTGTTTGTTGCAGTGGGCAATGCTGCCAAAGCTGCCAGAACTAAAGTATCCACTTTACCTATGCAAAAGGATGAACAAGCAGAGGGGAATACTTGTACGGTTAGCGTGGAAAGGTACGAACGGATTACGAGGAATACTAATGCTTATGCTGACGATAATAATGTGAATGAAGTTGCTACATTTACAACTGCCACTACCGAGAATACTACGTCGACTACTACTGCTGACGACGGTGGTCTGGTTCTGCTTGCTAGAGTTAAGGATGATGATGATCATGAGGATGATTACGTAGTTGGTCTTGTTGATGTTGAAGAGGAGGCTACAGCCTATAAAACTGAGTGGTCGACCACCCGTTCCCAGTCAGAAGAGAAAATCCAGCAGCAGCAGCAACATCCTCCTCAAACAGAAGGACTTGCAGCAGCCGCAGCTCCATCAAAGAGCTTCATTTCCAACCTGAATAAAGTTGGCCCGTTTCTCGATCAAACGTGGAACTGGTTACGCTACTTCCTGGTCACTATTATCTTGCTCAATCTGAAGCTACTTTTTAGCAAAATTGCCAACAGACTGAAACGCAATAGTACGGGAGACTCTGTGGTTAGTTGTGCTAAGGGTGAAGTGGACAAAGAGAACACTGAACAATTTTTGGAGGAAGAAAGTTGTGAGGCAAGTGGTGAAACAAGTATGAGTCCAAATACGTGCTCCATTCAGAATCAGGAAGAGGTGGAGAAAGCAGAGGAAGCTATTATGGCAGTGGGACTTAATGTAGAACAGGCCGTGGTGGGGGAGGAGAAGGTGGCACAAGTTCAAAGTGCCACAACGGCAGTTGTGGAAACACAAAAGGAAGAGAATAAGATGCCGGAACAGCAGCAGCAGCAAATTACAGTTATTTTGCCCAGTGATGATCAAGTGGTTGTGGTGGTGTCTGGGGAAGAGGATCAGCAATCCTCCTCCCTTTCTGAAGAGGATGACAGCAACTTGGCTGCCATCCGACGTGACTCTGTGGACAGCTATGCGAGCTCCGAAGGGAGCGGAAATCTGGGGGATATTGAAACAGAAATCTGTGACAAGAGCTCCGAGGATGGAACCAGCTCTGTGGGAACCACAGAAGAAACTAGCGCCGAGGGGAAGGCGGAAGTGGCTCAGAAAATCATTGCCCAAGTGGAGTCCATGTTTTCGGATGAGCACTTGGCCAAGGATGGATTTCTCCTGAAGCATGTGCGCCGAAGATCTGATGGCTTTGTGAGTCTCAAGCTGGTTGCGGGCTTGAGGAAAGTTAAGCAGATTTCGAGAGAGTTTCCCGTGGTGCTGGATGCTCTGAAGGACAGCACCAAGCTGGAAATCAATCCTGAGGGAACCAAGGTGCGACGTGTGGAGCCCTTAACCCCGCTTCTAAAGTCGTTGCCTATTAAGAGCAAGGAGAAGGATGGGAAGGAGGGCAAAGGCACAAGCTCCAATGATGAAAATCAACAGTCTGCCATTCAACAGAACAAGTAAGCTTTTAAAAAATCCAAAATTAATGTGTAATCTGCATACATATCAATGAGTCATGTTCTAGAACGTTTTTGGTTCTTCCTGTCATTTCTACATTTGAAAACACAAGGCCATAAAAATCGTCATCATCATCATCAAATCTTCATTTTTTTCTTTTAATTCAATTAAGCAGCAGTACCACTAGCCTACTAAATATATCGTACACGTGAAGCGAAACCTTAGAAAAGTGATCATACCATAAAAAATATCCTGTCATTTGCCACTTGCTACACAAGTCCATTTGAAAGTGACAGAAGCAGAAATGACTTGTCTTTTTTGCATCAGCCAAAAAACCTCGAAAGCCCCAGAGACAGCATTCTAGTTTCAAAAGAAAATCACTTAGGTAGTAACCATTTTTTCTACCAAGAAATTATGAAAATTTGTAATAGCTTATGTGTAATTGAATGACATTCTTCTAAGTCTGCATACCTCAATTTTGCAAATTGTGCAATTTGCTTTGAAAACTTTTTAAACTGTCTTCATTTTTCTAAGGTAGTTTTGCATCTTGTCTAGTATCCTGCTGCTGCTTGATAATGCATCCACTCCATTTAGCCCACTTGGCTTGAATGTTTGTCTTTTTTTCAAAAGTTTTCTTTGGTTTGGTGGTGGTGCCGAAGGCTATTACCATTCTTTTCTAACCTTAACCAAACTTTATGCAAATTTGAGCATCTCAGAGAGCACAGCAGTTTAATAACCCTCATTGCTCCTTGTGTAAAAAACTTCAAACGTCTCGACCTCTATTTTCTCAATCCCCAAAAAATCTCTCACGTCCAAATCAAGTTTTAGAAGATTGACTTTGACTTATTCGCAATTCATCAGACAATTTTTTCTATGTATTTTTCCTGTTTGCTTATTTTGGAGTTCGGCATTTGTTCATATAAATGATGATAAATGAATGAATCAAAATGCGCCTCTCAGAGAGTCGTGCCATCATCAACTCAACTTGGATATAAAAAAATATTCTTCAAGAGGTTCTGTCACTTTTGTCTTTTTAATTACTTTTGCAACTTAAGAGGAAGGAAGGAAGGAGCATGTATGCCTGTGTGTATGGTGTGCAGGTACTTAAACACTTCATTTCCTGTCCAAGGTCATTTCATTCTCCAACTGTCTATTATACTGCGCTTGTCATTTTTTCATGTGCAATGCATATCCTGTGTGTCCAACGGACAAAATTGAAATGATGATATCAGCAAAAAATGTATAATATCTTATTATTGGCAATTGGAATATGGAAAAGAGTGGAATAGAAATTACAATATTTTTTCGTACGCCCATTTCCTATAGAGAGACGTTAGATGATTGATGATGATGACAGGAGTGTTTTGGCAAATGCTGACTAATGGTTGATTATGTGTATGCATGCAGATTACACTTGTGTGAAAAAAGTTGTTATTTAACCAGGCACAATAGACGCAGAGATTTTAATTTCCTTGTTTGCTTTTTTCCAGACCTGCCTCTAAATTCGGAAATAAGGAGAACAGTCAAGAGAATGGCTTTAGACAGGGAGCCAACGGCAGCCGAAGGAATAGCAATGCCACAGGGGGAAACCAAAGTCGCCGCAACAGCAATAGTCACCAGCAAGCAATGCAGCATCACCATCAAAATCGCAAAGGTAGCAACACCTCCACCTCAGCCAGTAGCAATAATAGCAGCCGTCATAACAGTTTCAGCAAGGCAGCAGGAATACCTCCCAATAGTCAGCATCCTGCTGATCTGTTCCGTAATGTGTACATGGCCGCGTATTCCTCCTCTGGGGAGGACAGTCCTCAGGTGGGTCGCCGTCGTGGGGGCAGCCTTCCCGTGGCTGCTATGCAGCAACACCGGGGCTCTATGAATGCTGGATCATACCTAAGTCCAAACTCTAGCCCACCGAATGGCACTCTAGTGCTGGGGCCCAATGGTGCTCGACCCAAGTCAAATAGCTACTGCGAAGGTGTTATTCCCTCCTCGATGAGCCCTTGGCTGCAGCGTAGGAAGGCTTCAGCATCCCGACTTAGCAGTGGAGAGCTAGTTTTCACTGGGGTGATTAGACAACCCAAGGGCCCAGATGGAACCAAGGGCTTTGCCACCGGCTACAGAGCCATGATCCTCGAAGAAAGACTGCAGCAGCAGCAAAACTCGGCTGTTTCTGCGTAAAAAATTAATTAATTTATAAAAAAAGCTATTTATACTCTATACCAGTATAGTAAGTTAAGTAGTAAGAAAAGAGAAAAACAATCAATTTATATATGAAACAAAAAACATATATATATTTTATTATATTAATTGTTATACTTTTAGTTTTCATTTATCCCTTTACCCGTTTTTTTTTTGAAGGTGCAAGCGCGTTCAAAACTCTTTTTGCACTTTACTGTTTTTTGGGTGCTTTTTATTCTAAAAGCACTTTGTGTCTATTTCTAGTACATATTTATATAGCTTGTAAGCTGACCAGAGTATCATTTCTTTTTAAAAAATGATACCTTTTTTGTTCTTTACTTGCCATTTATACTTTATTTAACTTTACACTTTGTTTGTATTACACTGAACTGACCAAGATGGTGTAATATAGTACACGGTTAGGTTTAATTCTATTCATTTTTTATTATGAATACTTTGTTTGATAAACTATTACAATTTATCAATTTGTTGATAAGCAAGCCCACCTAAAGTAGAAAAGAATATACCTGAACATGAGAATGAGAGGTTATTGCTTTTTGACTTTTTTTTTCGAGTTAAACTTTAATACAATTTATTTTGTCGGTGAAAGATGAGGATGATGATGATGTTATATATTTATGTTAAATATTATACTAATTTGGTAATTATTTACATTTTTTGTGTTTTTGTTCTTCTTCGTTCTGTTCTAAGTATTATTATATTTTATGTAGGAATATAATTTATATACACACATATCTCAGAAAGGTGAACAGAGAAAGAAAGAATGTTGATCATGCTTACTTTAATTTACACAGGTGATAATAACGTTTAAGTTTAGTTACTATTCAATACGATGCGAGCAACTACACCAGTTATAATTCTAAGTTAAATATTGTGTAAGGATTTTCATATAAAATTATACACGCAATTTAGTATATTATATATGCATTATAATTAATATGTCTACTAAAAAGAAAGCAAAATACTACTAGAGTGTTTAGTAAGATTTTTTGCAAAGTTAGCAGAAAATATTTATAAAAAATGTTACTCTATTATGTTAAAGGTTATATGATGTTGTTTTGTTGAAAAAACAGAGAGTTATTATTAAAGTCAAGACTTTTTTGTTATGTTTAAACAAAAAAACCTAAAACCAAAATGAAAAGTTCTTCTACTTTAGTTTTCATGCATTTGGATATAACGTAAGCTATACATCTTCTAGCGTAATTATAGTCGTCATCCAAAAAGAATATGCTGCATGCGCTCCAAATTGCACATTTTCATCTTTATTAGCTTTTGTCACTTTGTCCTCCTCATTGCTCATTATTTATTTGGAAAGCATTTGAAACTTGCATTATATTATTGCAGTCAACCTCAAACAAACTGCCCGTTTATTTTATTATTGCTATAAATGCACAGCCTTCACCCAGTTATGATCATGATCACATACTCTGGCATCAAATAAAATAACTTTGACCGTGTTGATCTGAAAGTCCAGTGCAGTTTGACATGTTATTTTGTCTGGTTTACCCGGACAGAATTTATTTCATTGTCATTTAGGCCATGTGTCAAAAAGTCATAAGCTATGAGCTAGCATTGCAATTTTTGTCAGAATTTGTTGCACTTTTTTACTACTTTACTTTTAGCTTGTCACTTTGCCCCGTGAACAAAACTTTTTTCCTTGTGGAAAAGGACACTAGAAAAAAATGCACCACGTTTTATTGTGCTACTGCGTTGCAGCCAACAATATTATGCACTGACCCATAAACCCGATTGAAGATTGAATTGGAACGAAAATATGCATTCATTTTCTTTTTAAAAACAAACTATTGGTCATGTTTATACTGCTCATTAGAGGAATTCCCCAGAAAGCTTCGAAGAAGTAATACGAATCAGAAAATCTGAGAGATAAAGCTCCAATTAAGAAAGCAAGAGTGAGTAAGCCTATCAATAAATTGCATCATCGGACAAGCCCATTATCATCCAAAGAACATTTTCTTGGCAAAAACAGCCACATCCATCAGCATTCCAAAGACTGCAATGTAGAAAAGTTGGGAAAGTGGGTAAAGCATACTGTTCCAAAGATCACATTGAAATATAAGCACATGCTTTTGTCAAGTCAAAGTTGCAAACGTGATTGTTGACAAGTTAGCCAAGCTAAACTTTCAACCTTTAAAGGTATCATATTCAATCACGTGCAATATTTTCCAAAGATAAATCAAATCCTCCCAAAAAATTCCTTTCACGCTTTCTTACATACCTCAATATTTACAGCATGCCATCAAAAAATTTATGCGTTTTGCAATTATCTCTTTTGAAAAATTGTCACCATTTTACTAACATCACATGCGTCATGTCACGTACTCTGTTTTCCCACATTTTCCGCATCTCGGCACAAATTTTTATTTACGTAAAATTATTTCCCAGAATAGCATGTTCCACTAAAGCTCTATATGAAGTGAAAAATGGTTCCTCCTACTCTTTAAAAAACGTGAGGGGTGATGAATGATCTTGTGAAAAATTATTATTGCTGCAATAATACTAAAACTTTAAATACTATTGACTATATTCAGGAAATCCCAACAAAATGTATAGGTACAATATTTTAGTATAAATACGATGAACTTTGATGTAGTAAAAGTTGAAAACGTTACAGAGGACAAATCATGCTGTCATGCGATGCATGCCTTTTCCATGTTTCAATGTAGCAAAATAAATGCCGTGTTTTGTTATATTCGCTTTTGCGATAATCGGTGTCACCTCCATATCGTAATATTCCCTTCTGCGTTGTCAACAAAGTTTAATGGAACCACTTTTAAACTTCACCGTGTATTTATTTTCCTTGCATGATCATCATGATCGTTACCAACACATATTTTAGCCAGCATCCTGTTATATTTCTCTACGCAAAATACCGCACTCCAACAAAACATTTTAAAATGGTCTAGTATCCACTTTTGCTTTTGCCGTCATATTTTTTATCTCTGTGCGTTTGGGTTTGTTACAAAGTTTGCTTGCATATTGTAAAAAATAAGCATTATGAAAGATACGGGATTTTACCCACCACCATTTAGTTCAAAGCGTCTTTCTTCATTATCAGCCAAGTGATATGCGCCACTAGGCATAATCATAACAGTTCTGTGGAAATGATCAGAGAGTAGCAAATACTCAGAGAGGAAATCTCACTTGACAAGAGGCTTTCATCAGCATTGAGCATCAGAATTAAGAGTTTTTAAAAAGAGCAATGGAATAAAGAAGAAAACTGGGTCACTAACCATCACGACATTCATTCTTCGGTTGCTGGGTTGGTATAGACAGGCCAGGCCAGCCATAATAAATATCCACATCACACCATATAGCAGCAGCAACGACCGAGGTTGATCTTTTTACTGATGGCAATATTATTATCGACTGTTATGGGTTGAGTTGGAGTTAAATTTGTTGAGACGTAGTAGAAAAATGTGTATGCATTTGCAAACATGACTGGGTAAACTATACGATAACAGCAGCTAGTATATCAGTTTTGCAGGGACAAGAAAAAACGATACAATTTTTTTCGGCAGACAGAAGATAAAAACCGCAATAGTAAAACAAGGTTGTTTATACAAAAAGGCCAGAAAACGGTAACATGCTCAAGGAAAATAACTTTTCTCTTATTTTGGCTGGTTAACTTTCATGTTTCATATTTTCCAAACTGGTAAACCTTTTCATTTAAAAAGGCTATATTTTTCATGGCTTACAAAATTATTTCGCGGTCCAGATGAGAAAAAGTAAAGAGGTGGGAATAGAATGACAGCCGAAAACACGGGTAAAATTTATTACACAAAGGAACCAGGGTCAGACTCGGCATCTGTGTAAATACAAGTGTTTATGGAAATGACTCACAAAAAATGAAAAATGGTTTTGTGGCTTTTTATTACAATTTTTATAGGTTTTCAGTTTGTTACACTGATAAAAAGAGAAACTGGTGGGCAGAGGAAAATTGTGGAAGAAACTGGTAAAAAAAATTTGCGTACTTTGTCAATGGGTCTGACAAACAAAGTGGGCCGTTAGTTCTTGGTTCTTGGAAGCAGACAAAATAGTTCTTTGACATTTGGAATCATCAATCATGTAATTTCATAAATTGTCTTTATGATTTTGATAATAATTGGTTCTTTTTTATTGCAAAAATATCAAGCAATCTCAATCACTGATGAAACGTGGGCATTGAGAATAAAGCGCAGTTCATTGCTTTATTATCGTTCGTAAATACAAAACTTAATGCGATAATTATAATGAAAGCAAGGAATAATTTTTCTAAA
This sequence comes from Entomobrya proxima, assembly GCA_029691765.1. Taxonomy (NCBI): domain Eukaryota; kingdom Metazoa; phylum Arthropoda; class Collembola; order Entomobryomorpha; family Entomobryidae; genus Entomobrya; species Entomobrya proxima. The sequence continues at coordinate 20,801,098 of CM056170.1, read as the reverse complement.
AAAAACCCCATGTTTTTTCCACAAAAAAATGAAGCTAACATTTAAAATCCAGACGTCTGACACTACGACAAAAACTGCAAGGTGTGCAGAAAAACTGTGTACTGTCTGAAGATTAATATGTCGGCATTTTCTTGTCAATTATTATTACATAAAATGTTTTCTTGTCAATTTTACTTTCTATACTTTATGTACTCAATAAAAAATTCCACAATAAATATTAATATGAGCATTAATATTATGATGATGACGATATAAACGCAAAATTCTTGGGATTTTGTAGGCATAATAAGTACAAGTAGGTGATTTCATTTGCGATAAAAGTTTCCACTTAATTTGCTAATTATTTTTGCTGACAATGCAATTTACAGAGAGAGAAAAAATGAGACAGTGATAGTGTGAAAGCAGACGCTTACGTCAAGTTAAATGTCAGGGAGAGCCAAAGTCAACAACACGAAGAAATAGCGACTGATTATATGCTAAGTTAAATATATTTTCTGGAGAAAAATGATAGATGGATACGGTTGTTCTTTTTTTCTTGCTTAAATTGGCCGAATTGTGAAGAACGTAGATACATGCTAGTTCTCAGTCAAATATGGATTAAACAACTGCAATATACCGACAACAATGATAGTCGTAAAGCATTTCATAACAGTTCATTTTGGAAAAATCTAAAACTTAATCAAGATTGTTGAATCGCGATATCCAACTCTACAGCCACACGAAACCATGACCCGCTTCAGTTTTTAGCTTACGTGTTCTTAATTACGCTGTTTTTAAACTGACATCTGGCAAACTGTCAGTTATCCAATTTTCGTTCGCTGTATCCATCAATCACTAATTCACTATCCCTATCCATTATATATCATCATGGTGGGCTAAATTACATGATAATTGTAAAGTCAATAGTAGAAACACTGTAAACAAAACACTCCTCTTTGTTGAAAACATGCTTATTTTTCTAATGTAGAGCTATTCCGTTGTTTATGATAAATATCTCAGACAGACGTATTTAACACGTAGCTAGATGAAGAGGTTTTGGTACGAAAGGTTTGAATAATTGTATTCAAAATATTAAGGTAAACGTTTACTCCTCTAACTAACGTTATTAAAACACCAAATACAAGAATTTTCTTAATGGCCTTTTCTTCTCTAACTTTGTGTTTTAATAATCCGAAAAGTTTTGATAAAATTTTCCTCAAACGTATTTATATTTTTAAAACGCTAGCAAAATAATGGTGGTGGTTATAATGTTTCTTATCATTTTATTTTCAAATGGTAAACTAGTACGAAAATGAAAAGCTTCAAAATTAGATTTGCTTTCGCTTTAATGCATTTAATTCACATTCAGTTTCTGAAATGTAGAGAACTTATCCAATTTTAGATGCTAATTTTATCTTCATGAATACTGACCTTAGCTAAAATTACGCTATTTTTTGTGTAAAAAATGTATTTTAGATAACCATTTTAGTCATGCATAATTTCATATCTATGGCCCTTTGATCGGTGCAGAAATGTCTACTTCAAATGTAATGGAATTATACGAAATACGTCATATTAGGTGTTTTCCTGCAAAAAAAATGCATAACAGAGACCGAAACAACGATTATAATTTATGCACACTGCAAATTACTATTTTTTTGAATTGACAGTCCAATTTCTTTCAAAAGTTTTACATGAATGTAACTGAAAGCAAAAGTGACCTATGATTCATAATTCTATACGGACAGCATCACTGATAACTGATACTCTTTAAATCAATGCAAATTGGAACAATTCCACTCTCAACTCTGTCATTTACATTTTATATACGATGCCGAAAAGGTGTAAAAAGTAAGACCATAATGGATACCTGAATGATGTGATAAAAGGTCTTCTAATCAAGGCCAATTATCACTTTCCCCTGCTTTGAAACGGAGAAACAGGGTCGTCGTCTACACGTAGTCGTCATCAATATCAAAACAGAAACTTTTCCGTTACAACAGATTGTTAGAACCAAAGTGGCTTGTTTATCTCTTAAAACTTTCCTACCAGACGGTTATTGTGTAGTAAACAAAATTCAAAACAGCTCTAAGAAATCCTACCTATGATGAACAATACCAAACCAAAATGACAGCCTATTTGACAAGGTATTCAAATTCCAGGGTAGCTACGTCAGAATTGCCAGTGGCACTCTAAATCTTGAACAGGATACAGCCCGGATCAATGACAAACGGGACTAGACTAGCGGTTCCTTTGACACGCATTTTGGGAAAACTTTGAAATAAAATATATATTTTATAGAAAAAAAGTTACTTTTAAGTTTAAGAGTTAAATCATGAATTATTTTGGAGTATTTTTGACATTGTGCATAATTGCAAATGAATTGAAATGTTCGCAAACGTCAGTAAGCAGAACTGCAAAAGTGGACAGATTTTGGCGAGATGGAAATTCCACAAACCATGCTATCTCCCCGAAATTTACAAGCTCAAATTCCACAGGTGAGATGTGAATTCGTATTTATTTTCCAGCAGTGTAATTACCCGTATGTCATTTTTATTTTCCAGATTTGTCAACTGTAGTTGCAAACAGCAGACAGATGAACAAGTTGCAACGCATTCCCCAAGTCAACTTTTACAGTTCCATACCCAATGCTCTTGGCGTTATTGGTCAGGGGATAATTTGGCTGAGAGAAATAAGTGCTGCGCTGGGAACACCCATTCCCATTTGGATTTTCACCATTCCCTTTTTCATTCTCGGAATAGGACTAATGTTCATGCCAGACTTGACTCAACTTAGTCTGCCGCTGTTTTATCCGGATGGAGCTGGAGCGGATAGGGATCCTCTGGCAGCATTTCCACCCTTACCCGACATGGAGGACATTTCCAGTTTAAATTTTATGAAACAAATAACAAGTCAGTTAATACCACCCAAGTTTATAATGGAAAGGTGGGGTTAAAAGTTTTAAAAAAATGAACTGATATACATAACATGCTGTACATGGTTATAAAGAAGAATTAGGTTTAAAAAGTGGAAAAAGGCTTGCCTGGAAAGTGTTAATTCAGTAAAGTAAAAAATACTCTGTATATAATATTTACAACAACATATTACTTTAATTTGGAAAATGGTATAAAGTTTATTAAAGAGAATTTTCTTCGTAAGTTTACCATATTTTAGAATGCGTTTACTGATTTTTAGGATAATTTTGCATAATTACACGGACGCTGCCAAACTTGATGCTTTGTAGAGTACGATTGAAAGCTACTAGATCATTGCTGCATATATTCTTCTTACACTAACTGAAAACTATCTAGTTAAAGATCCTGACGTAGGATATAAAGTAACGGGATCTGAAAGTTATTAATTAGTATGTTATCCAATCAGAAGCCTTTTGTGTGTCCATTAGGTCACGCCTCCTTTAATGATAACTTGTAATTCTAGCTTAAACTTTCAATGATAGCTTTTTATGGAATCACCTTCCTGAAAACTTTTTACTGTTTTAATCAAACAGATAATGAAATGTCCCCTATATAATATATTATTATCTTTACATGTTATCAGACGTCTTAATAGAATCATCTAGTTATCACAGTAAATAACCTATTGCACAAGAGATTATCATCACATTTACCAGAGAAAAACAACAACTGTTTTAAAGGAGATACATCCCCAATTTTTTAATAAGTTAATCTGCTTTATGGAAGATTAAATAATTTTCGACTAGATGTTTTAGAATATGCAGTATCAATTTGCCCCGTATTTGTTGTTGCGCTGAGGTAAATGACAAAGAATAGGATTCATTATTCTAATCAATGAATAATTATCTCCGAAATAAGCATGACGTTCTGTTTCAAAGAAATATTGTCCAGCACATTTTAAATTTACTTTTAAAATATGTATACATATGCACAAAGGTGTGACAAAGATATAAAACCAGAATAATAAGCAGATGGCCTTTCTAACAGATATTCATGAAAACGGATTAAAGATAAAATACTATACTGTATACCTATTTGATAAATAGCCCAAAGGTTTAGGTTAAATTAGTATAAAAGCATCTTTTAAGACAGCTATTTCAATAACTTTTCATCATGATGCATCTATCTTGCTACACCATCAATCAATCTTATCAGAATAACTTTTTGCCCTTTACTTTGACTTTTTTTAGCTATTTAATTTTTTTGTATGGCCATATACTATATTCTATATTATGCCTTGTGTATGGCTTGAAACGCAATAGAAATGAGTTAAGATTAAGGTTTTTTCGTAACTTATGCAATCATAAAGAAAACTTGGCAGTTTAGACCATACACTGGACTTGTTTGGATTTAGAAACGTTTTCCAAAAGTAGAAGAAAACACTTGAGAACACGGCCATTTTTCTTTCAGAGGTATTCAAACTAATTTACAAATTCAAAATTAAATCTGCAATTTTCTCCCAAAAAAGAATCAAAAGATCAGAATTTGTGAATAGGGAATTTAAAACAGGATTTTTAAATGCTTAAACATTTGCAGGCCTAAAACCCAACACTACGGTAAAATGAGCTCCTTAGACACGCCTACCAGTACGAAAACCGGAAGTGAGCCTGAAAATGTGTCGTCCAAACCTGAAGAAATGAGCCTTGACGAACAAACAACTGAAGAACTAAGTAGCACCATCAGTTTTCGTATGATGGATGGCGAAGATGTGCCTTTACCATTACGGGGAAATGTTGCAAATCCGTAAGTTTGGTTTTTATCTTTCTGATTATATTTTTTAAATAATTGCAATTTAATGTATTTTAAGGTACACGTACGAAATCCTACAAGAAACCGCCCAGTACATTAAAGAGAGAATTCCCATTTCTCCAAAAATTGCCATTATTTGCGGCTCTGGTCTAGGCAGCCTGGCTAACGACCTAGACGAGAAAATAGTTGCTAACGGTCTAGACGACAGGGTTGAATTTCCCTACGAAGAAATTCCCCACTTTCCCAAGTCTACCGTTCCAGGTCACGAAGGAAAGTTAGTTGTGGGGAAAATGGGCACAGTTCCAGTGATTTGCATGCAAGGAAGGTTTCATTTCTACGAAGGGTATCCATTATGGAAGGTATAATGCCAAGTTAAATATCGCCATTCCGATTCTGGAATAAATTGAATCATAAATTCCGTTTCCAGTGCGCTATTGCCATCCGGGTATTTAAGCTGATTGGAGTGGAAATGATGATTATCACCAATGCTGCTGGAGGACTTAATCCCAGCTACAAAACCGGTGACATTATGATTATCAAGGATCACGTCAACTTTCCTGGACTGGCTGGTCAATCCTTTCTTCGAGGACCTAATGACGACAAATTTGGTCCCCGTTTTCTTGCAATGAACAAAACTTATGATCGAGAACTTCGCGTGATTGCCAAGTCAGTGTCCAAGGACTTGGGAATGGACCACTTTATCCACGAAGGGGTCTACTCCATGTTGGGTGGTCCCACTTTTGAAACCGTGGCGGAACTTAGACTAATGAGGCTACTGGGAATTGACGCAGTTGGTAGGATCATTTCAAAGTTTAACTGAGCATTAAGTCAATCATGATTAAAATCTTTTAATTAATTACTACTTAGGATTGAGCACAGTTCCAGAGATTATCGCAGCCCACCACTGCGGTATTAAATGCTTTGGCTTCAGTTTGATAACCAATGAATGTGTGACCGCCTACGACACTGATGAGCAACCCGACCATGACGAAATTATGGAAGCGGCTACTAAAAATCAGGATGATTTAGTGCGTTTTGTGTGCGCCTTTATAAATGCAGTGAAAAGTTCACATTTTAAGGAGGACTCCTCCTAAAATTGCTTGTCATTAAAATTACAAATGAACTTGAAAAGATTAATAAAATGATTTACAAAATTGACATGATTATTTTACTGGTGACATGAAAAATAAGTCTTTACTACAATCATACAAACTAATTAATTAGCACTTTAATAACAATTTTAATGGGTTAGAATATGTCTGCCCTTTAAAATCCTTCTCATAATAATCCTCCTTCCCCCAGGCGTGGACATTCTAATCTTCCAACTAAACTTGCCCATCCGCTTGTTCTCCCTTGCTCGGGGAAAGTTGATTTTCATTATGGACCGAAAAGGATTCACTAGCAAACTGTTGTAACCATTTAGCATTCCACTAACTTGAAGAGATAACCCAGAAAATGGACGACTGACTACGGTTGTTACAGGTTGACTGATTGTCACTCCCGACGTTAGTCCTGCGGGTGCGTTGGATAACCGGGTAAAAAGGCCGGACCTGTAGAAAATAATTTGATTTTAAAAATTTACTAAAATCGGGTATTTTTTGGAGATTGCCCAGCAAAATCAAGTGTTAAACTTACCGCAACGCAGTGGCACAGGCCCGAAAGGAGAACATCGTAACTTTGTGGATAAGACCTGTCAAGTTATTAAACTGTGGCCGTTTGGCCAATTAAATTAAATTAACAGCAGAATTATCTTCTGGAGAGTGTAGAAAAAGCAGGTGATTTTGAGCAGCAGATCCTGCTGAGCAGAACAGGAGTCCCTCGTCAACAAACCGGACTCACTTTACCCCAGAAGTAAGACCGTTCCCTTTGTTCATCACGGCAAGGGAAATAGGGGAATGCAATACAAAACTACCAGAGTTTTACAAACAATTAAAGTCCACAATTAAATATTTTTAGATGGATCTAATTGACAAATGGCTTATTGCTCATTGTTAATTTTGACAAGGGCTAATTTTAATCATGTCATAATCATAAATAGAGCAGAGCACTCATTTAACATTTCACCAACTTATTATGCACCTGAAAATTGTTTTCGCAGATCGAGTCAAGTAAGTGAGTTATTATAGCATTTGATCTATGATTTCAGTTCAATTTTAACAGATTAAGGAACCCAAACACCGCTTGGCAATTTTAAAAATCGTGCTGCAGTTGCAGTCATTTGACATATTGTTACCATTGGCAAGATTAATGCTAAACCATGTTGATATATTAATAATATTAATTTAATATAATCCAGTAAATGCAGAGACCTCCCTGAACCTAAGTAAGGGTAAGGTCTACCTAACCGCCCATTTAAAATGTATGGGCCAGTTTTCGTAGCTATGGCAGATTAGGTATCCCTAGTCCTAGTCTAGTTTCTTAGGTTTTTGACGTCTCTGCATTCGGCTGAATGTTTTATTTTTTACTAAAACTCAAAAACCAACAAGATGCTTCTAATGAAAGCTTTAAAACATAAACATCAAACATAATATACAAATTCAGTGTTATATAAAAATATGTTTTTAAATGCGTAATCACAACTTCACATTGAGTAGTAATCATTGTAAGGATTGAAAAAACTCCCGAGTGTGGTTATTATTTATAGGTTTTGGCATTCCTCAATTGGGCAATAGCACTTTTTACGACTAACCGAATATGGGGGGAGCTTGGTACTGCATACTTTGACACCTTTGAAAAAATTAACTATTTTTTAATTTCATGTGATTACAAATCTATTTTCTTCAAGAATTTTGATTGCTAAATTACCAACGCAACTGGCAGTGCAATTATTGCTGTAAACTCTGCCATTACAGCCACAGAGGGGTTTTAAGTCACGATAACAATCACATGCCGGTCCCTCACTTCTAGTTGTATTAGTCTCGGTTGCAGGTCCTGGTAGGTACTTATCCTTTTGATTAATTAAGTTAATATTTTAATAGAAGAACGATGAATTTCATATTTATTATTTAGTAACTCCATGGGTTATGTGTAAGGCCTGAAATCGAAAATTGAACAGTCTCTTGGAGATTGTTTATGCAAAATTTCACCAATTTTGGTCGACCCATGCCTGAGTTTAGAACTTGCCCACTGGACCCATCTCAAAATGTTTTATAGCTGTATAACTCGGATATTTTACGTTTTGAGGAAAAATGAAATGCATATTGTTCGTATCATTTTACCTAAGCAATAATAATATGATTACGAAATTACAATTTTCGATGCCAGGCCTTACACATTACCCATGGAGTTACTCTATTAAATCGTCAAATAGAAAATCACAATCACATAAATCTTCTTTAGCTTTCAAAATTCAAATCTTACCTGTGCGAACACAGAGTTTCCCACAATGATAACGAGCAGAGTAATGCAAATCAACTGCATATTGGAGTTATGGAAATAGTCTCTTTAAAAAACTGGAAAAATTAAAAACAAAGAATAAAATACTTTTTAAAATTTTACAAAATAGGGCTTCTGATACCATTAAAGTTTAAATGACGACTGATGGAGTGCTTTCATAGTTTGGGCTTACTAATATGTTACTGCCGTCTACTTTTACTTATTAATAAACCTTTTTGCGACCTTTGGGGCAACTGGTTTCAAACTCAATACTTGTTCCCACTTTTACCTCTTTTAAGGCACTGAAAGGAGCCAAAATGTTTATTTCTGAACCAATTTTTTTGTTGAGTACATTAGCTTTCATAATGCAGTCCCAGTTAGAAAAAGTTTTCGTCTGTTTGCTACAAAAGCAATTCTTTTTACTTAAAATGTGTCGGCGTTTCAGGATTTTGGGAAAAATGCATGCTCTTTTGTTTACCAAAATAAACAGCAAGACACGAATAAGAAAGTAACGTTTAGTAAAAAGGTAGTTAGGTTCGTGCTCTAAAAGCTAGGATATCTGTTTGAAAGAAACGCTCCAGCCTTTTGGGAGATAATCGGGTGACGGAAGGACAGACGACGCACAGTGTGGCAGGAAGACCCGAAAAGTCCATTAATTAGCCATTGCACTTGACACCCAACATGTGGACATATTTGAAGTCCTTAGGTCACGGGGAATTAAAAAATACCAAGGTCAATGACCTTTGACCCCCGGGGGGAAAGTGTCCCCCCGGGGGTAATTCTTAATTTTTTGCAAAAATCTGAAATTGCCAGTCGATAGAGCTTGCCAAATTGTGTCTACATACTAATTTTGAGCTGCTTTGGTGAAAACGTGACATCGCGACAATTAATTAAAATTTAAAATTAACTAACTTTGAAGGTTAATTACTCGTCAAGGGGCAGCTAAGTGCACCCAAAGTCTTCATATATATGTTTTCCTAGATCCCGAAAATTGTATAAAACAAATTTCAGCGCTTGACTAGACTTAAATGACGAGATATTTAACTTCAGATTTTGTCAAATTTAAGCTTACAAAATATGCAAATTAGCCTAATTTGCATATTTTGTAAGCTTAAAATGTGGAAGATTTAAAGTTAAATATCTCGTTATTCAAGTCGATTCAAGCGCTGAAATTTGTAATATAGTATTTTTGGGGTTCTGGAGAAGATATAAATGAAGAGCTTTGGTGCATTCAGGTGCCCCTTGACGAGTAATTAACCTTCAAAGTTAGTTAATTTTAAATTTTAATTAATTGTCGCGATGTCACGTTTTCACCAAAGCAGCTCAAAATTAGTATGTAGACACAATTTGGCAAGCTCTATCGACTGGCAATTTCAGATTTTTGCAAAAAATTAAGAATTACCCCCGGGGGGACACTTTCCCCCCGGGGGTCAAAGGTCATTGACCTTGGTATTTTTTAATTCCCCGTGACCTAAGGACTTCAAATATGTCCACATGTTGGGTGTCAAGTGCAATGGCTAATTAATGGACTTTTCGGGTCTTCCTGCCACACTGTGCGACGCCTCGATGAAAAACTACTTTAAGGACAAAGCTGAACAATAGGTTTCCGAGAAAAGTGTTGAGTGGAAGGAAAAGTACAAAATCCTATTTATTAGGAATCTACCAGATTCCTTCTAATTTATTCCGTCCGTTCGTTTTTCAACGAAAAGGCTAATCCTATTTCCACCAAATTTGGTTTTAGGGCTAATAGGTCTTGTGAAACCGCAGTAGGTATAGTAACACAATATTTATATGAAAGTTTGGATAAACGATCAGGCAAATCAGTAGCTTTGTTCATAGATTTTTCGAAGGCTTTTGATAGTGTATCTCCAGAAAAACTAATTATTAAACTAATGATTGATTTTTGTTTCAAAATACCACCGTATTTAATAAAAATTCTGATCAGCTACTTCAAAAACCGTGTGTTCACCATAATAAATGGTGAATACAATTCACGTGAATTCAAAATTAAATCAGGTGTTCCGCCAGGAAGTATTCTTGGTCCACTTTTATACTCATTGTTCATTAACAACATAGGCACTGTAATATCATTACCCTATATCTTATATTGTGATGATTTAGTAATTTATACTGAATGTAAGTCCTTTGAAGGAGGGACAAAGTTACTAAGTGACTGCCTCAAAGGTTTTAATGAGTGGTGTGTATTAAATGGTCTAAAAATTAATGTTTCTAAAACAAAATACATGGTTTTTTATAAAACTAGGGATCACCAGTCAAGAAAACAAAGTAAAGGTGAAATTTTGCTAAATGGAGAGAAAATTGAGCTAGTTGAAAGTTTCAAGTATCTAGGAGTTAATCTTGATACTAACTTATCATTTAAATGCCATTCTGAGCAAATAGAGAAAAAACTAAATTGTGCCCTAGCTAAGTTATACAACATAAAGAGATTGATTACTGAGAAATTTGTCAAAACTGTTATCTCAGCATATGCTGTAAGTCACATAGACTATGGTATATTATTTTGGGCTACTAATAATTCTAGTTTCCAAATTAAATTTCAATGTAAACTTGACAGATTTCTTAAAGCTTATTTCTATCCAAATGAATTTAAAAAGCGTAAAAGAGCCAAGAACAATTTCAACAAAAAAGATTTGATCTCAATCTATAATAAGATTAATTTGCTAACCGTACAGGAAAGAAAAGTCTGTGCGTTTCTGAAATTTGTTTTTAAGAGACGTAACTGTCCATTATTTTCTAAATGGTTTGTATTTTCTAGAAATGAAGGAGAAAATCTGAGAAGAATGACTGTTCCAAAACCAATGTCTGATCTTTACAAGCAATCTTTAAAATGGAATGGTGTATGGTTATGGAATGAATACTGTGTAAAACTAAACAAGTACATGTCAAAATACAAAAGTGAAAGCAAAAGTCTAATTGATAATTTTAATGATGCATGTAAAACTATACTTTTAAACGAAAGAAAAATTGTATTTTCATAACTGTACAAATTCATAATGTAAGGTAACGAATCGGTTTTGAATATTGGCAATCCATTTTCATGTGAATTAATGGCTGATGGCCAAAAGGTGATATTGTTTTAAAAACAGTCTCATAATTTTATGTCGTATATGTTCTCATATCCTCATTTAATTTGATTGAACGAAATATCACTTGAATAAAATGCTAATACTAATACTAATACTAATACAGACTCTACAAAACCTCGGACAGAACCCTATTGAATATTATGTCTATAGGTCAACTTCAAAGGTCAGAGGTCACCAACGGTCTAACATTTTTACATAGGACCAATATCATGCGGCACATGATTTTAATTTAGGTCCATTTTTTACCAGAATTACGAATCCACAGTCCGTTTGTTAAAAATTGATCATTGAAGCCCTGATTTTCGACCTTAATTGACAAATATTACAAATTAATGGACATATAATATGCTGTGTGGCACATGATTTTAGGTCCATTTTTGACCATGATTACAAATATGATGTACATTTTTTAAAATTTAAGTTTGGTTGGACCCATTCTCGATTCTTAATTACTCCATTTGCTAATGGTATATTTCTTGTTGCAGTTGTACACTGTAATGCACAAACTATTTAACAGATTTACATTGCTTTCCGGTTACGTATTAGTCAAAGGATGTAGTTCTTGCTAACAAGTATGCATTAATATGTTTTTAATTCAAAGCGAAAACACCAAATCAACAAAATTTCTTATATTAGGTAAATGTGTTTCACTGATTTATCAGCTACAAAAATAACTCTAGAACAATAAAAGTGGTATAAATTCACGTTGAAATCGAAACTGATTTTCTAAGTTTTTCAGGATTTCTTACAGAATGCATTATACTGGTGAAATTCATTCCTAAACTTTAACTTGTACAAAGTCAAACATCTGTTTCAACCTACCTTGTTCCTATACTCTTTAACATTCACTTGAAGAACTGCCAAACATTTTATTCATTTAAAAAAGAATTTGTTCAAAGAAAGCTAAACAATCACGCAATTGTGCTTTAATTCCAAGTTGGACACACTAGCACAGGTGCATCTTTTTATTGCATCTTGATTCTTAAAATTTTCTCATACGCCTGCGTAATATAAGCTGAGTAATATGGGATAAAACGGTTGCAAATTCTCCATACTACCTGCCATCTATATGTTTCAAGGTTGTCTACCTCTAATGCAAGTAGTAGTAACATAGAAAAACTACGTGTGTAGCAGTTTAGATATAAAACCGCTTCACCGCTGGTCTACGATTGATTTATTCTGAATAAATTATTCAGAGTGACAGATGTTTCATAAAAAAGCCTAGTGCATAAATTCATGTTTTACAATAATTTTTAAAATACAATTTCAAAGTTTGTTCATTAATTACTTCATAATAATAAATATGTGATAAAACCGTTAATATTTCATAATTGTCTGGTTTATATGTGCACAAAACGATTTAACAAGTCAGAAGATAACCCTTGTCGTGATTTTAAAATGAAATAATTTTATTCAACGGAAATTTCTTCCTCAGCAATAAATTGTACATGTGATTGTACACTTTTATGTATGCTTTCCTTACAGTCTTCACGTGATTCACACAATAAAAAGAAAACTGGAACTGCATGTAGCAAGACCGTGAGTTGTTTTGTCTTGGTCTAACCACTGAACCTACAAGTCACTATTTTTAAAGTTCAATTTTTTATAGTTGTTAATCATGGAAGTTCAAACACAAGTTTTCATAGGTATGCTATTATGCATGCTTCTTGTGCTATATACATGGCTAAAAACCAAATCATCAAAATTCAAAACTCCTCCAGGTGAGATTCATTTTTAAAAGCATAAATTGGTATATTTCATGCGATCTTTTGTTCTAGAGAACCGATTTTTTTACCAGGTCCAACGCCACTTCCGGTTATTGGAAATTTACTACAGATAGGAAACAAGCCGCATTTGAGTTTTCTAAAAATGGGAGATAAATATGGTCCAATATTTAAAATCAAGATGGGAAACTTAGAGTATAAACTAGCATGCATACGAAAACATTAAATTATGTTGTGATAATAAAATATTGGCTAATATTAAAACTCAAAATTGTAGCGCTGTGATTTTAAACGATCATAAGCTGATAAAGGAACTTTTTAGCGACAACTCAAGCACCGGAAGGTTGGGGGATAATCCGGCAACTTATGAATTTTCCAGAGGCCTTACGGTGGGCCAAATCATTAATTATTATGCAATCTAGAGGTCCCAAATAAATTTGCAATGAACCATTTCTATATATATCTTTATCGGCCTAGGTGTAATTAATTCCGAAGGAAAAACGTGGGAAGAACAGCGGCGTTTTACAATTAAAACTCTAAGAAATCTGGGGTTTGCCAAAACTTCCATGGAAACCATGATCGTTGACGAGGTGTACTCGATGCTAAAATGGTTTGACAGTGCAAATGGAAATCCGATTGAAGGTACTCGTATATTCCATGCTCCCATTTTGAACATCCTCTGGCATATAATATCCGGAGAAAGATGTGCATGGGACGAAGGAAAACCATTGGTTTTGGAATACGCTGAAAAATGGTGCGATTCAATGGCCAGAATTGCCACAAGCGGAATATATTTTGAACCTTTATTGCGCTTTATTGCTCCTGAGTACCTAGGTTGGAATAAATATGTGCTAATGTGTTGCAAAATGCATGAAATATTTGGTGAGAACATTGCCACGCATAAGACAACCTTTGACCCGAGCAATTTACGAGGTTTTATTGACCATCATTTAAAGGAAGTTTCAATTACAAAAGATCATGAATCAAGTTTTCATAGCAGGGTAGCAGGTAAGCGGACACTTTTAAAAGGCAATTGGTTTTAGTACAAAAATTGACTTAACTTTATTTCAATAAAACTTTACAGAGAAAAATCTAGCTGCTACAATGGTAGACTTGTTTGTCGCTGGCTCGGAAACTATTTCAAATACCCTTTCATATGCATTTTTGTACCTAAGCAACTTTCCCCAAATTCAGAACCGTCTGCATCAAGAAATTGATAACGTCATTGGCTCTACGGCTGCTCCTTGCTTAGCAAACAGAGTTTTGATGCCTTACACGGAAGCCACGATTGCTGAGATTTTGCGAATGTCTTCTACAGCATGTCTTGGATTAGCACATTGTATGTTAAAAAGCAAAGACTTTCACGGGTATTACTTGCCAAAAGGCATTGCCGTATTTGCTAATATTTATGCAGTGCATCATAAGAAAGACATTTGGGGTGATCCACAAAACTTTAGGCCGGAAAGGTTCCTGGATGAAACTGGAACCAAGTATGTGAAAAATGAAGCACTGATTCCGTTTTCCGAAGGAAAGCGAAAGTGTATTGGAGAGACTATGGCAAGAGATAGTCTGTTTTTATTTGTCACTAGCATTTTTCAAAAATTTACAGTGCTTCCGCGAAATATAGGTGACAAACCCGAGCTTGAACCAAGGTTAGGTTATTTGCTAGAAGCAAAACCGTTTCAGGTTAGAATGGTTCGGCGCATTGAAAATTCCAATTTGGAATAAAACCGTAGTGATTTATTTTGGTCAAAGATTAACCATGGGTGTAGACGAGGAAATCTCGTTGAAAATAAATCGAAAAAATGAAGATAACTCAAGTTTCTATTGTTTCTATGCATTTTGTCCATACAAATGTTTCAAATATGATCTCGTTGCTAACATCGAAACTAGCCCGTGGTTGTAATGTATTCAAATGATAAATGATTGTCACTCATCTCTAACGTTTGTTTCCTCGTCTATCCCCATAGCTACCATGTATGTACTACTGGCTACCTTGTCTGCGTAAAATGCGTAAAAAATACCGACCGGAGCAACTACTACAAATTTTAATTTATATATTTAATATATAAAAGATTTTTATTAAAAACAATTTTCTGTCTGGGTGTAACAATGCGGTTATGTTCCAAAATTTCCCTTCACACATCATCGTCAGAATTTTCATACAATCAGTTTCTGCTGCCACCAATCCTTGACCAACGTTTTCAAAACAATTTTCTCTTCCGGATTTGCAAAGCAATAGTTAATTGCTTCAATGGTTAGATCTTGCAGTTGTTGAGCATCCACCGACGGTACAATGCTTAGCAGCTTCCTGAATTCTGTACTTAGACTTGTTTTGAAAACACCGGAATCGTCCGTCTACAAAATAAAAAATTGAAATAAAATTGAGCCAGTTAATTATTGTTGACGATACAATTATCACAATTAAAAGTTTACTTACGCAAATAACAAAAGGCAACGATTCCGCATGCAAAATTTTCACAACGTGGCTATCCACTGAAGCCGTAACTCCACTGACAAGATTCGAGGATATACCGCACTCTAAAGGAATCCTTTTCCGTTTGGCTAGTTCCCAAAGTTCTTCCGTGCCTCCGTACAATGGATGCAGAAACTGACCGTGTCCAACTCTTTCTGGGCCGAATTCTAGAAACGCTATACCTTCATCTGGATTAACTATCTGCACATTAATTAAAATACCATGATTATTTTTCATTTAATTTAAAACTCAAGTAGAAAGTAGAATACTGAAGCTCTTTTTTGTGTACCTCTGGCAAATGACAACTGATTTTTAGCCCCTGCATTCTAGCTTCCTGCATGACCCTTACAATCCAACTGAAATGGCCTAACCGTGGATCCCCACCGACATCAATTCCAACCATTATATCAGGATACTTTTTGCTCATTTCAGTAGCTAGCTTTACAGTTTCCAGAGCTTCTTCCTCTCCATTTGCCCGGTTGATACTGATTAGCAACTTGACCAAGATTGCAAAGCATTGCTGACAATCTTTAATTGCTTTCACTACTGCTTCCAAATACGCCAGTTTGGAAGCAATCTTGTGAATTTTCTTGGGGCCGGTTCGCAGTTCCAAATAGATTACATTGTCCCGTGAAAATTCGGCAATGACATTAACCGTGGCCACGTATAGAATCCGGGGTGTGCGAACAACCTCAGTGATTTTGGCAAATGCTACCCAGCACCTATAAAAATAAAGTAAAGTAGCTATAAATATTTTTTATAAATAGATAGGTAATTAATCAATCATTTAGGAAATTACTCGTTCAAACTTCGTGTTTGGTTAGATTCCTCATGAATTGCTGCACTCTTCGGCAGTTCAAAAGAGGGCATTAATACTCCCGGGCAGTCCAACTTTGGAAATCTGTCCTCTTGTGCATTATAGTCATCACCTAAATAATCCCACATTATCATAATGAAAGTATATTAAAACAAATGAAATGGCTATGTAAAAGCAAGTATGTATTTTTCCCACTGGAAATTGTAAACGTTAATATTCTTGTGGTTTAATACTTTCACCAAAAGTCTTGAGATGTTGCAACAACTCGTCGCTAATCGAGCCATTCAGATGAGCATGTAGTTCCTGCGAAAAATGTAATTTTTATTGTAATTCATTTATGGAAACCAACGACCGTTTTTTAGCTCTGGCTTTGTTCACGCATTGCATTTGCAATGCAAATTTTGCATGGACTGATGTAAAATATGAAAGGAAAGAGAAGAACAAAGACGTCACCTTACCCCACACTCCACACGCTATGTCATGCAAAAATGCATGCAAATGAAAAAGAATGATTTCCCTTTTCAAAGTTTGCGTACTAATTTAATTGCTCCTTACCACTTTCGGCATACCACTGACAATTTCCTGTTCTGCTTGTGAGCCCATTCTAAACTGCAATTACGTGTCTACCGTCACCTTCCCTTAATTGCAATGCCAAGCCCAAGCCAAATGAAACTAAAATAGTTAGTTTGTAAAAGGTCAACTAGTCAACTGAATATGCTATGGAGTATAATGTTCGGGTGAAACCGAAGAGAACAATAATTGTTATAACTTTTGCAAAGAGTAACAAGTTGACAACTGACTTATATCTCAGATAACACTTATGTATAAGTATGAGATTTTAGTTGAACATCCAATCTGGCTGTTAAGGAAGGTTGGTCTGGCGGACAAGGTTTAAACGGACAAGAAAACGTCAGATGTAAAATAAGTTACTTCTTGTTTATACCTTGTCTGCAGACCATTAAGTAACAGCCTTCCTTAACAGCTAACAAGAAACTTATAATATGCATGCACAAAAACTGCACAAACATGAATCGATTATATAATGTGTACCAGAGAATAGGCAGGATACCTTCGTAGTTCATGTTCCATAATGTTTTCTCTTGTGATGTGTTGCGGGTGCTTAGATATTCCACTAATAACAGAGCAGAAACTGTACGTACAAGAGCATGATCGTGATCTTTGGTGTGAAAGGGAAGGTGTAAAAAACATGAACATGACATGTTATAATAATATACTACATACTTTTGCCTGCATGAATCTTTGGACTCCGAAGCTGAAAAGCAAAAGGTATTATGAAGGAATTGAAGATGCAGTCACATCTCGACGCTTGTTGGACTGGATGGATGATGAAACTTGTAAAACCACAATAACCACATTTTAAAAACTAAATCTGTATTGCAGTTTTCCAGCACCAACAGCAGCATTAGAAAAAATGCAAAGATGCGAATGACAAGAGATCTCGTACTAAACATGGATATAAAGTGGAAAAGACGAAATTCATGAAACAAAGGACTGCCAAAGCTTCTGTGCCCTGGGGCACTATAAGAAATGTCGTGGAAAGAACAGTATGCCTTCTAACATTTGGAAGTTCCATGAATAAAGTCAGTGAACGGTAACGAGTAGATAGCAAAATCATTACGTAACCGCATGCTGAAGAAGTTGCAACAAACAATTTTTCAATCTCAGATTCATTAACATTTTTAAGACGTACGACTTACCTTGCAAATATTCGTTGAAAATGGATCTTGAGTCAATAGCATATCTTCTCAACTAAACCACTTTCGGAATTGGAATTTCATTTTCATAAAATGAAAATGGAAATCATACAAAAAGCAAGACAAGGACAAGGCTGCGACGAGAACTAGCACCAAGAATGTTAGAAATTGACAAGAATAGAGAGGAACAATGAGTTAAGTTGAGATTTTGTACTTACATGTGCGCAGTCAATCTTTTGCAATCAATTCCACCAATGCATTTTTTTCATAGACCAATTCTTGAAACTTGGAATGGAAACGACTTCTTTTTTAATGAAAACAATTTCCCCTTCAATCCAACAATCTTCATTTTCGTAGTAGCCCAACAATTATTTTGATAATTAATCTTCATTCCTTTATTTCCAATTCCCAACTTTGAACAAGCAATTTTGCAAAAGGAACAACCACCACGCTTGACTCGCTGTCTGAAAAACCACTTCCAGAATTCCAGAACGCTGACGACTTTTGGACCATCAACTTTATTGAAACTCTCCTCCAACCTTCATCATTATCACCCGGAAGAAGGACGAAGGATTGAAAGCAAACGCAAGTCCAGATATCCACGATGATGTAACCATCAATTCAATCCTTTCATCACCAGCAAGGAGTTTGGATCCCAACCCTTCCCCATAAGTTTTCCAACCCCGAATGCAATGACTACTTTACATAAGATTCTATACAAACCTGAGTCTTGGAGTGATAAGATGGAACGTAAGTACAACAAGCGGAACTTGTGCCAAAAAGCAAGTCCTCTTGTTACACACAACTAACTGAACTTTACAAAAGAGTCTCTAAAAGCCTTATCTTTCCTTGCCTGCACCCTAACATTTGGGATGATAACCAGAACACAAAACTCCTTGGAATATTCTTTTTTCTAAGATGATATATTTTTATTACTTTCAGTGTACAACATTCATACATGGCCAGAACTTCTGGCCCAGAAGAAACCTATCTAGCATAAATAATTAATCTTTTATATAAATGGAAGAAGTTGGGTATTTAAAATTCTATTGATTTCGAACCACTGTTCCAAACAAAAACCTAACAATAAAATGTTATCAACAAAACAACAAAAAACAATTTGTGGAAACTTTTTTTCAGACATTTAGACACTTGTATAACTTATAACTTTCTCCACCTAATACTCGCAGTATTTTTTTTGCGTCAAACACGACAATAAAACGCCTACAAACAGAGACGACGACGATGATGATGACGAGGATATTGGTAATAATAATATATATGGTAAGTAAAATTCTAAGGACATATTTTTTACGACAAATGTGAAGTGAATCCTTCATGTGAACTATTGAATAATAACTTGTAAAACTAAATCCTGTGTCGAATTTTCAAACTTTTTTTTGTGGAGAGAGAGGAGGAAACCGATGGAACAACCTGGAGATCCCAAACAAAGCCTGTAGAATTGGAATGGAGGAAGAGAACAAGTCAGTTAAGTATTCCACACAAACAGCAACAAAGTTTACAAAAAATTATCTCTCGTTCCCTTTGTACAGCCCCACAATTGACGATCTAATTTTTTTGGAAACTCCACAACCCCAAATCACCCGCACAACCTATTTTACAAGCTTTTCGAGCTTTGAGCAGCAACCTAGTCACCCCCGCCGAGAGTGTACCTTCCGCTAACCAAAATATTCCGGCTAAAAAACCGCACCTTTATCTAAAAAGCTTTCACACTAAAATCTACTATCCCTACTAAACTACGAATTTTTATGAAAAAAGAAGGATGCTCACCTTTTACAAAAATCTAACTTCCACAATCCTTCCATCCACACGACTCTGGTCGAAAACCTTCACCGCTCTCTCTGCATCTCTTTCGGTAGCAAATCTGACAATGCCCGTGCTTTTGTCCCGCATTTCAGCAAACACAACTTCGCCACACTCGCGGAATTTAGTCTTCAACATTTGCCAAGTGCAAGACGGTGGGAGCTACACAAAAACAAATATTTAAGCTTATCAACTTGATAAAAATGTTAGTTTCTGCTGGTTTTGAACATGGAACTTACATTCGCTACAATAACAGTGTTGGAACTTGCTCCACTGCCACTATTCCCCCCGACATTTCCACCTCCAACCCCATTCCCAAAGGCAGGCTTATTTCCTCCAAAGTTACTACTTGGAGTGGAATACACACTTGTGCTATAGCCATAATCCAGTTCCCTCATGTTCAACCCCTGGGCTTGATTTTGTCCAGCTCCAGGATTCTGTTGGAAGGGTGACTGCTGACTACTGGCAGTGGAGGTTGGTAATCCACTTCCAGAAAGACCGGAACTAGTGCCAATTTGTCCAGCAGGATTACCCATTAAACTCATGGGATTATTGGTAACTCCAGGATTGCCTTGCATGCCTGCTAATCCACTAACGTTTTGCATGGCAGCTGCTAAACTACCTGCTCCCGCACCCCCCAAATTACCAAACTGACCTGCGGAGCTATTTAAAGCTCCTATTGAGTTAAGGCCGGCAACGTTAAAAGCATTGGCTGCTGCTGCGGCGGCAGCTACTGCAGCAGAATTGCCCATGTTTCCAAGAGAGTCTAAACCTTGTGGGGTGGACATTAGGCTGGCCAAGTTACCGAAACCGGATTGAACGTTCATGGCGGCTAGTTGGTTCATGGAGGTGGCGAGGTTGTTGGCATTGTTAGCTGCGGCGGTAGCGTTACTTCCAAGAACGGAGTTGACGGTAGAGCTTGAGCCGCCTTGAGGAAGGTTTCCTGTTGAAAAGAAAACAAAATCAATGAAAACCTGAACTTTTAAAAACAAGTGGTGTATTTCCAAACCAAGACTTACTTGACACGTCAACTAATGGTTGACCGTTGACACCCAGACCCATTCCAATGCCCTTTAAACCTTCTGGCAACCGATTCTTTGCCAAATCCGCAAGGGGATCAGCAAGACGATCCATTTTCACGTGCATTCTTCGCTCGTAAAGTTGCTGGTTGTTAAACATTGAAATGGCTTGTACGGCTTCCACCGGATGCTCAAACTCAATCACGCCATGACCTCTGCTCTTTCCATCCTTGTCCCGATTAATATCCACATCCATAACCCTTCCCGCAAGCCTAAACACTTCCTTCAACTTTTTCTCATCCACACGGAAATCCAAATTGCTAACAAACACTTTTGGAATAAGTCCCCCTTCAATGCCCAAACTTTCCAAAAACTGTTGACTGAGTCCATAAGTGTTTCCATACTTTCCTGCGCCACCTTGACCAGCCTGACCTTGAGCCCCTTGACCATCATCCCTTTCACCCCATTCATCTCTTACAGAAGGACGATCCCGTAATACAATGTGACGCTCTCGGCTTCTGTCGTCTCTATCCATACGGTCATTATCCTTGTTTCTGTTACTGCCAGTGATAATCCTCCCAGTTTTGTCACGCTCCACGTCATAATCCTCCTTTACAACAATCTTCCTCCCTCCCAATTCAAACCTGTGCATCTTTTCAATCGCCTTCTTGGCTGTGATCGCGTTTTCAAACTCGATAATCCCACAGCCTCTTGGCTTGTCATTTTCATCATTAAACAGTTCCACAAAGGCCACCTCACCAACTATAATAATCAAATAGTCAGTCAATTAATCAATCAAGCCTTCAAATCCTTCAATCTCCTTCTCCTTTCAACTTACCTTCCTTCCGGAACAAGTCTTTGATATCCTGCCACCTAGAATCATACGGAATGTTGGAAATATACACTCTCTTATCCGCCAGCCTAGCTCCAGCAGGTCTTTCCCTACTTCTGTCTCTGCCTCGGGATCTGGACCGGCTTCTGGATCGGGAAGGATTATCATCCTTTCTACCCCCACGACTTCTTCCACGGTCCATAATTAATCTCCTTTAACTGCAAAAACACCAAAAAACACCAAAAAATCATTAAAAATAGCTCACAAACCCTCCAAAAACCACTCCATCCTCCTTCCCCTGTTCCACCCCCAAAAATCCCCCTCAAAACTCCACCAATTCCCACTAATTTCTTACCTTTTTTCACACAAAATACCTCCAAAAATCACCAAAATGAACTAAATTCCTTGAAAAAACGCTTAATTTCCCTAAAAATCCCCGAAAATCAAAGCCAACTTCTGTTCCAAGCTGATTTTGTGTACAGCACACGTACCCGAGTATCTGCTGGGCATCCACAAAATGTCATTCAGTTCAGCAGGCTCCGGTATCTGCTCCGCAGCTTCAAAACAAAAACAAGCAGAAAGCCAAGCCAAAGGCCAGCAGCCAATCCAAAAGCGGAACGTACTTTTGAATTCCGTTTCGCGGCAAAAGTTGGGGCTACGTTGAAACACCTGACGTGCTGTACTCTATGGCTTTTTGTTTATGTGCAGCTTTTTGAATATTTTGCGGCGCGGAACAAAGTTGGCCACTGGACTTGTTTACTTTTGTCTGCTGATCTGGTGGAGGATTTTGGATGGAGGTGATCTGGAGGTGACTTTTGGAGGTGACCTGATTAAAAATGAGGCGAAGTCAGGCTCCTAGTCAGCTTGCCAAGCGACCTAGATTAAGCCAGAGTACGCAGAGACGACGGAAAAGTAGTGACAGTGATGAGAGCAGTAGTGACGAGGAGGAGAATGGGAGGAAGAATGGAGGTGACGTTGCCGGTTCTTCTCAGAGGACTCCGTTGAGGGAAATTGCGTTGAGTAAGCACGAGGCGTTTATTAGAAATGTGCTGAACAAGCCGTTTAAAGTGCCTATTCCGGGATATGTGGGAGGTAGTTCGGGGAGGAGTTTGGGGTACAGAAGGGCGGCGGGGAAGAGGGCACTTCATGACCCGGATGAGGAGGGGGCCTTGGTGCTTTACACGCCGAAGGAGGTGATTACTGGAGCGGTGACGGAAGCGGTAAGGTTAATTGATTAGTAGTTAAAGTTGGAGTGGTTTTAAGTGGTGATTGAGGTGTTTTTGGGGGATTTTGTAGAAGTTGGAAAATCAGGAAGTTCATGTGGTGGTGGATCCAATTCTTGGCAAGATTTTGAGACCTCATCAAAGAGAAGGGGTCAAGTTTTTGTGGGAGTGTGTGAGCGGATTGAAGATTCCGGATAGTTTTGGAGCGATTATGGCGGATGAAATGGGTTTGGGTAAGTGTGATAACCTTTGAGGATGATAAGCTTGTGTCTTGTGTGTATTGGGTTATCAATGAGATGATTCTTGATGAATTAATAGGCAAAACCCTTCAGGTGGTCACGCTGGTTTGGACTCTACTCAAGCAATCACCTTCTGGATCACCAGCAATTAGTAATGCGGCCATTGTTACACCTTCCTCCTTGGTGAAAAATTGGGCTAACGAGTTTGTCAAGTGGCTGCAGAATCGCGTTCCAACCTTAGCGATTGAAGGCGGTTCTAAGGAGGAAATTGACAGGAATTTGCATAATTTTGTTATGGCCCCCAAGTTGGGTGGGGGAAGAAGAGTGGGAACACCAGTGCTTATTATTAGCTATGAAACTTTTCGTCTTCATGCGGATGTGTTGACCAAGGGGGAAATTGGAATTGTTATTTGTGACGAAGGACATCGATTGAAAAACAGGGAGAATCAGACTTACAATGCGTTAGTTCAGTTAAAATGCAAGCGAAGAATTATTTTGAGTGGAACCCCAATTCAAAACGATCTTTTGGAGTATTTTTCCTTGGTCCATTTTGTTAACGAAGGGATTCTTGGAACAGCTCACGAGTTTAGGAAGAACTTTGAACTTCCCATTTTAAAGAGTAGAGATACCGGTGCTAGTGACGCAGATCATAAAAAGGGCCAGGAAAAACTAAGAGAGCTAACTGCCACTGTAGAGCGCTGTATGATCCGCCGAACTGCTGCCCTTTTAACAAAATATTTACCACAGAAGATTGAGCTAGTTGTGTGTTGTCGTATGACTCCAGAACAAAAAGAAAATTATAAAAAATACGCTGCAGTATTTACTTCCAGTTCAGCAGGGAAAGGAAAGAGTGCCAGTAGCTTAGCCGCTATTACTCATTTAAAGAAACTCTGCAATCATCCCGATTTAACCAAGGATCCGCTACCATCAAAACTAAACATTGAAGCAAGTGGAAAGTTCCAAATTTTGGATACGCTACTAGCCATAGTTAAATCGACAAGTAAAGATAAAGTTGTGCTAGTTTCAAATTACACCCAAACGATGGACTTTTTTGAGAAGTTGTGTCAAATTAGAAACTACGGTTATACTAGGCTGGATGGCACAATGGCGATTAAAAAGAGGATGAAAGTTGTGGACAAGTTTAATGATCCAACGAACGACAAAGAATTTATTTTTATGCTTAGTAGCAAAGCGGGTGGTTGTGGGTTGAACTTGATTGGGGCGAATAGATTGGTTATGTTTGATCCGGATTGGAATCCAGGTAAAAATTACTATATCAATAATCAGTGTACCAGTTATCTGGTTTTAATGTAATTTGTGCTTCTGATTTTTTATTCTAGCTAACGACGCACAAGCCATGGCCCGTGTTTGGCGTGATGGACAAAAGAAGCAGTGTTTTGTCTATAGATTTCTGGCCACTGGAACTCTAGAAGAGCGCATTCTTCAAAGACAGAACCACAAGAAGAGTTTAAGTAGCTCGATTGTCGACCAGGATGAGGACCAAATTGCTAAAAAGTTTGATTTGACTATGCTCAAGAAATTGTTCAAGTTGGAAGAGGAAACTGAATCCGACACCCATGATAATCTCAAAGTAAGTGCATCTACATCAAGCTTTATATTTTCAAGTATAGTCTAAACATTAATTATTTTTAATTGTTTTTGGTTTTAGTGCACACGTTGCGTAAACGGAATTCAAGTAAAGAAGCCCCCCGAAAACAGCGACTGTACCTCAGATCTCTCCGAGTGGAACCACACACGTGACAGAAAAGGCATTCCAGACTTGGCTCTCAAGCAGTGTCACGCTAGTGGACTGATTTCCTTTGTATTTCATCACATTTCACATGAACCTATTATCACACCTTAACAGTTCTTTCGTTGATATACTTTTTTATGCAAACTTTTTAAAACTATTTATAAGTTTTCAAAATTTTAGTAACTTTGTACAAAATGACAAAAAAGTTTTTACGCTAAAAATAGTTCACATGATCAACTTTTTAAAATCAATTCTCTATTCTCTCGCAATAAGAATAACTTTATAGAAGTTTTGACTAGAAATAAAACGTGTTTCAGCTTTAAAATCTAAAAGTGTTTTTATACTTTATTTTATACTGTACAAAAAGTTACAAATGTGTATAAAAATTGCAAACAAAGTATTTTTTTGCTACGACTCCATCAATCGGATTGAAAATATCAATATAAGCAAACTGAGAACTTTGCTCAGGTTATTGGAAGACGCACTGCCAACCCCCCACTGGAAGCACTTGTCTGGCTCCTGTGCTGGCGTTGTGTAATCTTGATAAACCGGATATGGAATGACATGACTCTAAAATTACAAAAAAAAACATCAAACCAAGTGACTTCAGTGTACTTCAGTTTGCAATTTTATTTTTCTTTGAAGAAAAATACTCCCACGTTTCCACGTACGCTTGTTGGAATTTTCCGTCCTCCATTGCCCGTACAGTACAAGTAATGCAACCCATTCTTCCACTTTTGCTCTACAATCTTACTAAAAAAGTCATCTGTCCAGGGTAGTCTGGACAGATAATCGTACAAAAAGCGATTCTTCAGTTTATGTGGACTTGTGATAAGTACATCGCTAAAAGCGGGCCTGCTACTTTGTTCCAAAAGATACGCATCGTCAACCGGAGACAGGTCTTCATTAGTTCTGCAGAACGAACCATTCATGCACAACCATGTACAAATGGCCTTGTAAGCCTGTCACAATCTAACAAAGTTACCAAAAGCTTCCAAAAGAAACTTCTACTTACGTATCGGGGCTATACGAGACGTTTATTCTTTGGAAGCTATCTCCGGTAGCGTTCATCACGCCAACAGCACCCAGATACTGGTACAGCTCGGGTTGGCTCCTGCAGTCGGTTAGCCGTCCTCGTGGATAGTAGATCAAAGTGGCTTCGCAGATTTCCTCAGAAGAAGACAGACCACCCTACAATATCAAATTAGTAGAGATTTGTACAAATTGCATTAAGAAAAAAATTACAAGGACAGCAGAATGCACTCTCTGTAATTACATAAATGTCTATTATCCAGTTATCAATAGTGACGTAATCAATTTTAGCCAAAGTTGAACAGATGCTGAAAAATGAAACTGTTTTGGGGAAACCCGAGACTGTAAAGAAAACTGCTAAAAAGTATTGATCTCATCTTCAAAAGGAAAGTGAAATATGTGACAAGTCACAGTAGGAAACTTTTCTCCACAACCCAAACCACCTTGTACTTTGAGCTTGCAACTTGCTTGTGGGTGGCACACGTTTCCGAATATATTTTTGTAGGCGGAAAATAACAAAAGGAGAGCCTGAAGCAAGTTTCACTCCAAAATTACATTTCCATACATTATTACGTCAAGGGGCTTATCAATTCCCGTTTGATGATGATAGGTAGGCGTTCATTCATCTATTCATAAAATCTAACATTTTTTTGTATAAAAATAACTTACAAAAGTAATGCTATCATTTGCCAGCGTTTCATAAGTGCACTGCAACACTAGATGATCTCCTGGCATAATCTTGACTTCTCTGGGTAGCAATCTATATCCCTGATGGTTGAACTTTAGGTGATTATCCTAAAAGATAAGTTGAGGAATTAGCCAATTTGTAGCCAACACCAACTTTCTATTCATTTTATAAGTCTAAAAATAGCGTCCAGCAGAGATTAAACGTACCACCATAATGGGAGGAAGCTCCTTTCCATTCCGAATGTGCTTTAGTTTGGCCCTCTTTCCCACAGCGTGAGTGTGAAGATGCACGGCTACTATTTTAGTCGCCTCTGGATTTAATCCCTAAAAACATGAAATGAAACCCTGTTCAGTAGAAAAATAGAGAGATGAACTATTTTTCTGTGTGAAACCTTACATTCCACATGCACTCAGCGGAACAAATGCCATAAATGTTAAACTCTGCTTGATGTGGAGGAATGGTCATAAACGGGCTTCTTCTGTGGCCCGTTACCAAAATTCCGGACTCAGACTCCCTTAGAGTGGCAGAGTAAAACAAGCGAATGCCCGAGTTATCAATCACTGGAAAATAAATGGTCACCTTGTTATCCTCAGAAAAAAACAGGGAATTTTGTATGTCCTTTTATAACTTACTATACAATCCATCAGGATTCTGGTAATGAATCTCCAGCCGATAATAGGTTGGCCCATTAACATCTCCAATTTCCACTCCAACATGATCCGGATACTTGAATTCTTCATAGCCTTTGCCTAAAATGGCAATGGTGGAGTGACTACAGTAGGCTCTTAACTGGCTAGGGTATTCAGTTCCATAACAGCTCCATCCTGGAAGGTCCACGTACTGTTCCAAAATGTTTTCTTGGTTTAAACCGCTAAATTCGGGAACGTGGCATTTTGTAAGTAGAACGCGATGAATGTGCTCGCCGGTAAGGACGCTGCCACTGTCTGGGGCGTACAAAAGTCTGTACTGGAATTAGTTAAGGAAATAAAAATATTTTATCGGATTGCCCCAAAAACTGAAAAATGGTTTAGAAGGCAATTTATCGGGGAAAATGGGTCATTAGGTTTTTAAGTAAAATGTGTGGAATTCTTTGCTGTGCTTAAAATAAAAGAAAATAGATCAAAAGAAGGCTAAAAATGAAAGTAAAATGCATTGTCAAAAAACCGCAGGCTGGTGAAAGCATTCCCAAAAATTCTTTCCGAAAAGACAAGTCAGATTAAAGAAGCTTTATAGTTTTTGTAAGTTTTTTGAGGATTTTCCATTTTCTGTTGTTCTTGCATGTTATGTTTGAGAACTTACAGCCAGAATGTGGTGCTTCTTTTCAAGTTGTGGGAACTTGATGATCTTGCAGTGATGGTGGGTTTCCGCCTTGGGAACTTGAACCTGCATGAGTTACAGGGATTAGTATTTGGCATTGTGGGCCATATAATACATGATACTTAATTACACCACACGCTGTAACAAGCATTACACATTACACAAAAAACTTTACAAAAGTTCCACTTTAAAAAATTATGCTTAATTTTGAATTACTTGTACGTAGTTTCAAGTATGTACATCGTAAAAGCATGTTTCTCACTTAAAATAGATGTGCTTTTCCAATTCTTTCATATACATATCTCATTCATTATGAATATCAAGTAAGATCTTGCTTGAAATAATAATGATTGCGAGATTATAATTCAATTAAAATCCCATTATCCCAGCTAAAACTATTGCGAATGTCAGCATAATATCGGATGCTGGAGAGAAATGGAAGTACTTTCAACTTTTTACGCAGATTATTAAATGGAGCGAGAAAATATCCAGGACAGGATTCTATTGTCTGCGTTAATAAACGCATGAGTCATGTAATAAATTTGGAGATCATTGCCACTAAACCAAGACTAGATGAAAATTACTATAATTTACCAACTTTTCTCTGCATGCTTATCTAGCGAACATTCAGGACATTCATTCACATAAAAATCGGATTATTATTCAGCTCATTCTCGCTCACATTATTATTTAATTGTAAGCTTGAGTTTAGTCTAGTGGCAACAACACAAACACAACCGCCCCCCAAAAATATTGAATAAGATGGGCTTCAACTTGTCTAGAGTTCATACATGACTTGATTTTAATAATTTCATCTCATGAGAAATCTCTCACACTTTCTTCTAACTTCGTCTTGTAATTTTGTTGTAGTTTTATGTTATTATGAGCTTGCATGCAGTTTTTAGTATGAAAATATAATATTTTGATATATTTTTCCAGCTTACATTTGTGTTCACAAAGTCATACTGTTGAATTCCATAAGGGTACTTTTCCTGTTCATCGGGAAACTTCCAATGAATCTGTTTGCTTGTCAGACGAATCCCTTTGGCACCACGGCTAAGCTCGTTACTGCCGTGATATGACAAATTGAAGTCGTTCTCTGTCGATGCCGGAGTGGGATCGTCTGGTCCCCAAGCCCAGAGGAGGAAAACAGTGTCATCCTTTTCATATAAATTTGAAGGACATGGATTTATTTGAACAAGTCGTATAATTTTTTTAGATGAAATATATTTTTCAAAATAATTACGGTAATAATATAGTCTCTGTGATCACACGTATCCCTTTTCCTTCTAAAGACGATCATTGTCCCGTGCTCGTTTTCCGAAGCGGCTAAAAGCTCCGCGTCTTGCTGCGCGTCTGCCACCGGAGCTCCATTAGTTTGCGAAAAATAATCCTAAAAGATTAAATGTTAAAATCAATTTTTACGCAGTATTTTTTAGGTTGTCCCACTTTTTTGCAGGCTAAATTAAATTGCGACTTAGTTTTTATATCTGTCTCTGTCTGTCTTTTTGTTTGAAATGGAATTAGAGACTATTTGGCAGTTTTTTTCGTTTGTTTGTCTGTTTTACTTTCCAGGGTCCGCTCCATGCGTAAAAAGTGAAAGTTCATGGGAAAAATCCCTAAAGGCTTACTTTTACATGCGCCGTGCCATAAGCGTCCACCCAGCCAATGTAGATATCACTTCCTGCCATACTTCCCGAGTGACTAAAGCCTATTCCAATATACCCTTTTGTAGGGCTGCTCATCTCAAACGTGATCCATTCCGGGTCTTTTGTTGTCCACCTAACTTTAATTCCCGACGAGAGGGATAACTCATGACTAAACTGGAACACGGTGCCTTTATTATTGAAGGCCAAGCCACAGTAGAAGAAATTGAGTAGCAGACCGAAACTCAAAAGAAGAGACCTTCTTGAAGTTGAAAAAGTTCCAAAATCGGAAAAACTTGTCATGCTGCTGATTATAAAAGTGTACCGTACACGGAAAAACCACAAGGACACGGAAAGCACTTTTTTTATCCAACCGGATATTTTATTTTATTCAGAGGAATTCCAAACTTTTTGGGCAAATTCTTTTAGAATGCTGGAGTGTTTGAAGTTAAACCAGAAAACTTTTCGGGAAAGATGGTCTTTTAAACATTTTTATTGACTTTCCATGCGTTTTTCATGGACTTCTTAAAAGAAACTTCAAAGCTTAAAGTCAAGAACGTTGCTCTACGGAGGATACGGCCGCAGAAAATAAACTCTTGTTTGGGTTTGGGTGAAGCCCATACTAATCTGACAGGTATGAAATGAGGAGAGTATTCATGAATACATAGTTTTTTATCTAAACTTTTGTGAAACATGAGCATCTACATTTTTCCCTGGTTTAAAAAAGTCAGGTAGTTTGAATATAGAGAAAATTGCTATGTAATTATTTACAATAAAGTGTATATAAAGTATAGTGCCCGGTAATAAATAGAAAGACAAAAGCACAAGTTTTTTTTGTGTCCCACACCGACTTTTTTTTAGCTTGTTTTGCGTTTGCATGCTCTCAGTACAGTAAATAAAATTAAAAAAGGTTCACGGCTCATGAGAACCGGAGGAGATTTTTCTCACGCTATTTGTTGTTCTTTACAAGTATTATGCGTGGGATGGCTTTTTAAAAAATTACAACTCGTGAGATGTAGAATGTCGATGAAGCTTGAATTGGTTTAATAGAGAGCTTTGTAAAAAAGCTTATTGTTTTTAAGCTTTGCCTTCTGGGTGTATAAACAAGTAGTAAGTAGAGTGTATTGCAGTAGTTTTTATAGTTAGCACTTTAAACTCCAGACTAAAGCTAAAGAGAGAGACAAGAAGGCATGAAACAGGGCTACTTCCGTTTTGCGCTGCTGTGCTGTGCTGAAGTGATAAAGAAAGATTGAAAGATGTGTTGAGTAAAATGAGGAAAATGAAATAGCAGTAAAAAGGAATCATGTGCTTATGTACATTTCGAATTTGTTTTAAATTTAAAATGCTAAGTGTAATTTATAAGGCATGCTGTGCTATTCGTGTGTGTTAAATGAAACGCAACTGTGTATAGAATAATTTATACAGATATTGACTAATAAAGCCAGCATAGGTATATAAGATGAGTAATCAAAATGATGACTATTTAGATGCGTTAAATCTGGTCGATACGTCCGCTAACTAATCTATGGTAGGAGAAATGCTGCCTGACAATAATATTTAGATTTTCGGAAAACATACCTTTCAAACATTATTTTTACCAAAAGTTCATTACAAACTAGAAAATCTTTTAACAATTGCACAATTAACAAGCAAAAAGATTGTTTTTTCCTAGAAATTCAAAAAAAAGTGAAACCATTCTAAAACCAAGTACAGAGAGTTACATAACACTTGATATTATAATGTATAAGTAGTAAAGGGAACTAGCTATATTACGGGAATTTTGTGCTAATAATGTTCTCAATTCATACTTTAAATAAATTCTATACGGTCTCGGGGCTTTATTTTGATCTTGCGAGATTGCAAAAAGATTTAATACTTTAATGGTTTTAAATAAAATTTGTTTTAAAAGCTACTTTTATAATTTATAAATCTATAGATTATTTAATGTTCGTGTACTTAATGAAATTTTGCAAACTCGAATATTGGTTTTAGAGCTATTAGGATTAAAAAATATCTATAATAAATATGATTATAAAACAGCGCATGTTTGAAGAAGATTGAAAGATGAGCTTGCAATGTGTAGAGAATTCCTTAACCGTTTTACGTTGGATATAAAATTCTGAGCTTTAATAGATGAGCCACTCTTCGTATCTATTAGTTGAAACATCCTGCTTTACAATAACATTTAGATTTACGACAAGCATACCTTTCAAACTTTTTACATAACTGTCACATTCTATATTTTGCATTCAAACTTTATTTCCACAAACTAGAAAATTTTGCCCTTTAGAGTAAATGATTGTTTTTTTCTGGAATTTCATGAAAACTTTCACAAATAATGTTGCACGGGGTGCTAACTACCTATTTATTATTTATCAGTATAATAAAAACACAACCCTTGGCATTTTCTCGTTTTTTCCGCAAGTCTCACCTTTTCCACCACCACCATCATGAATCATACTAATTCCACAGATTTTTTATAATGACAGCATTATTACCTGGAAGTACTATTCATTTTCTACTGAAAAGTATATCCAAATTCCACTAAAGTCGGCAAACTTTTTGTCTCTGTGCTTCCCACAAAATGAATTTAACGCTTTGTCTCTCTCTCGAAAATAAATTGTTTGTCAGGTGGAATGGAAATGGAAACCTATGAATCTCCCATGTCATTCTGCTGGAAATATCATTCGGGTGTTTAGTCTCCTGGAAATGATAAAACGATAAAGGCAACTTTTTGAATCGGCATTGCTTGTGGGCTGCCACGGATGATGTATGACTTCACATTTCAGATTTCACATTGTTTTTCTCTCCGTCTCTCTCAACACTGCGGTTTGGCCATATAGGCCATGATGGGTTACCATGCATGATATCCAATGTTTCCAGAGCTGTTCGGATTTTTTGCAGAAATACAGATATTTACTCAACATTATCCTATGTTTGTGGTGTCAGCACAGGAATGACAAGGACTCAGAAAACTCTAGAAAAAAACTTTCCCATTTGCCATTATTGTGCAGGCTACAAATACAAAAATAGAGAAAGTTTCTGTTTTGTACACGAAGTAAAATGAAGTCCTACTTGCCATTTGCATGGTTGGGTTCACTCCCAGTGTCATGTGTCATCATGCGACTTTCTGGTAATGGCTATGATGATGATGATAACGATTACGATGATGACAATGCAATATAGTCTCTAGTCTCCTTTTTCCTATTCTGCTGATAATGATACTGCTTTTACTCCGAATAACAGTATCACTTTTCCCCCTTGCCAAAAACTACGCAAAAGAGTAAAGTAAAACCATTAAAAATGCACAGTGTGGTTTTTATTTTTATTCTGTTGCCAAAAAGTGTTCACGTAACGATCAAAATCAATCCAGCCAAAAATATCCAGTACATTTTTACACGCTTTGGTGGATTTTATTACGTGCTTTGGATTAATCTAGTGTGTATGCAGATTTTTTTGCATGGCAAATGTGAATTGCGATTAGGATGTAGGATAAGGATGACACAATAATATCGATCCAAAAGGGAAAGTACCAAGTACCCAGTCAGGTTTCATTTTATAGCTTGTCTTGTCTAAAAAAGGAGAATAGACAGGAATAGCAAAAGGGGGAAGATCATCGTTTAGGTTTAATGGTGGGGTACGTGCCATTTGACAGGAAAGTGATGCGTTTAAGGCGTTGATTTTTTTTAGAACCGAGATAATTTGAATAACAAAATGTATCCCAAGATTTTTACGTCAATTTCCTGGAACTACTGTGCTCAATCTTGGAACGGTAAGGTAGGTTTGCATCTCGTCATTTTTGAATAGGAGCACTTTTACATCCATTAAGACAGTCAACCATTTCTTGGTAGAGTTTTGGTTGGATGATGATGACAAGAGAAATGATCGCTGTCTCGTTAGCTATCA
The DNA here is from genome assembly GCA_029691765.1 of Entomobrya proxima. Taxonomy (NCBI): domain Eukaryota; kingdom Metazoa; phylum Arthropoda; class Collembola; order Entomobryomorpha; family Entomobryidae; genus Entomobrya; species Entomobrya proxima. Next base: position 20,767,702 of record CM056170.1, on the reverse strand, counting down.
TAAACCACAGATTTTAGAAGTGTCCTTGTCTTTTGTGCCATATGCTGCTTCTGCTACTGATATTACTGCCTGTCACCTTTGATCTTAAAATCTTAATGTGTTTTGTTCTGTCAATCAATAATTCTATGAATTATTAAGGGACAAAATAAAGCAGATGTTCTGCAACTGCAACATTAATTTGATTAATGATTTAGGATATTGAAGGTCACAATCACAACAAAGGTTGTTGATTGGAAGCCTTAATCAATTTTCAAATATTGGCATAGCTTAAATGCCAAAATTCTCGAACGTTTTCTCTGCGAGATTCTAGATGGGTATAGATTATGCCTGTGAACAGCAAAGTGCTTTAGTTGGTAATGATTGCATGGTAAAAGCAAATTCATAGTTATAATTGTAGTAGCAGTAAAAAAGGTTAACATTTGTGGGGTATCGCAAGCGCAAGGCTTAACTTAAAATCATTGATTATACAAATATTAGGTTGAACTAGCATGCACAAAAACACGTGACAAATCCATTTATTTGTAACAAATGGAAAAACATTCTTCAAGCAGAACTTGTATTCCTGTTCCTTAATCCTTGCATACTGGCACAGACTTCCGTTCACCAGATCCAATCCAATTTTAACGTGTTTAAATGAATAGTAATGAAATTCGATAAAAGTTCAAGAATAGTTTGTATGGATTTAAATAATATTTTATTGATTTTTTTAGAAAACGCAATCTTAGCTTAAAATTGCAAGTATTAGTTTTGTACTAGCATAATATATTAAACCTATACAAATAAATTACAAGAAAGCTTGTGACCAGAAATTCTTATCATATCAATCAAATTAAAAACAAGCCATAATTCTAAAACTATAAATTAATTAAGACGTATATCACATAAATGGTAAAGGCAAGAAAGTTCGTTTTTACACAGGTTTACAGCACATAATACGGGGATATTATGCAAAGGCATTTGTCAAGCTGAACTTGCATTCCTTCTTTTTAATCTTTACATTCTGTGTGCTCAGTTTGCAATCGTAGATAATAACCCTTCACCCTTCCACAGACAAGACGTATAATGAGATATTAAGAAGTGTTATCTTTAAAATTAATACATTATCGGTATTCAAAGAGAGAAAACAGAGTTCACAAATGTCCAACAAATGTGTCTTCTCTTTCCCCGTAATTTCATATCACAGAAAAAAAATACTTTCAGATTTCAATCCAATTTAGCAATACAGTCCCCTAGTAGTGCCCTTCTTTTCTTCCGCACTTCCACTCAACAGAATCTGATCTTTGAAGTACTCCTTAATATCCTTAATAGCCTCCTGTCCACTCTCCTTATGAAACATGAACAATCCCTGAACCGCCGCCATGCTAATGGTATCACTACCCAGTTCCCTAATCCCCTTGACAAACTCCTTTTGCATTCCCTCGTCACACTCTGGATAAAACCTAGCAAAGATCTGACTCAATTGACTATCATTTGGGAAGTCCACCAACAGCTTCATGTCCACTCTTCCAGGTCGTACCATAGCGGGATCCAGCCTGTCCACATAATTGGTAGTCATAAACACAAGTCGCCCCTCAGTGGACGCCACTCCATCCAGTGCATTCAGCAATCCCCCAAAGGTCACTGTAGAAGGTCCCATGCCTTCATAACTCAAATTCTGCTCCCTATTACTAGCCCCAGTATCCTCTCGGCTTTTAAAGGCCGCATCTACATCCTCCAACAAAATTATGCAATCTTCTGGCGTACTATTCATCAGCATGTTTAACGTGTCATCATTCAATCCCCGAGCGGTCAATGACAAAATGCAAATGTCAAAACCAATTTCTCCGGCAATTGATCTGATAAAACTGGACTTTCCACAGCCGGGTGGTCCATACAGGAGATAACCCCTTCTGTAAGGGATCCCCCTGTCCACATACCACTGCTCCGAACCCTTGAAGTCTCTGACATCAGCCATTAATTTATTTTTGGCTTCTTCACACAAAATCACACTGGACAGAGGACGGCGTCTTTTTGGGTGTCCGATTTGGTTCCAGCAGCCTTGGTTCACGCCGTAAATAATGGTTTTCTTTTCATCTTCTTCCTTTCTCACAGGCTTGGTCTCTTCTAGAAACTGGTAAATCACAGCACGGTTGTGACGATAGGTGGTCAGCACGATTTTCTCGTAGCTCAAGTCCTGACACCGGATTTCTGGAGTGGCAATACGTTCCATTTGAATCCATACCCCTTTGTATTGGAAATTAAACTTTATGCCAAAGCCGGGCAAGCTATCCACGCGCTCTTCGGTTTTTCCGTATTCGTCTTGCTCACTCTCCGCCTTGGCCACGGAATGGGGTAAATCCTTGAGATTTTTTGCAAACCATTCCAGCAGCCAGTGGTAAAGGCGTTCGGTATGATTATAGTCTAATCTGGGACCCGACACCTCCACAGAGACCTGAGAAAAGGAAGATGGAAAAATATTTTATTTCGGGGAAAGCATAGTAGTTTTCCGGATACGGGAAATAATCAGATTATATTTTTTTGTTCTGTGCAGGAAAAAAAGTGTGCAAATGTCAGGAACATGTTGATCTTGTTTTCTAAGCAAGCCCATTCCTTTTTTGGAAATCCCTTCAGATTAATATGAAAAAATGGGCATTCTAGATTCTATATTTTTTTCGGGGAAAATGTCTCGGTGTTACTTTTGGCAGGACAGAATATGAAAAAAGAAATGGATTTATTGTCTGTATGTGTGTATTTGAAAGAGAGTCATACTGTGTGTGAAGATTCAAGGATATTTTTATGTGTTTTTTATATTTTTCTTACTGTCAGGGCATTCCAAAACAGACGAGAGATCCACCTCTTCCAGAGGAAATGGTAACCCAAAAGGACAAGCAGGGGAGCGGAGCAAAGAATTGTGACAAAGATGCAGGAATAATAAGAGTCTGAATTCCCAGCCGAGGAGAAGAAAGCAGAAGTGCTTTCTGCTGGAAGTTTGGGATAGATATTACTACTTTCCGCCATTTTTTAGATGGGGAAAGTTTTGACTAGAGCTGTTTTTTAAGCACAAGCAAAAAAAGCTGTACGTTTCAATGAAAAAATGCAATGCAAACGGGATAATAAAAAGTGTTTAAGACAATCTATTCGTCTTTTTTATGTAGTCCGAAAAAACTCCGGAGAGTTTTATTATGCGACTAGTTTGCACTTTGCAGATTTAAAGTGGATTGAAGTGTGCACAGAGCCGGCACTTTTATATATACCAGTAAACCGAGACAGACAGAAACTCTAACGTTTTATTGTTATTGTCGTTTTGAGAGCGACGGTGGTGAATCGGTGAGTGTGTCGTGGCTTTAGCTTCAGAGACAGAGGATGACTCATATAGTTTTTGCAAAAAATGATGTGTCCGTGCAATAAAAGCTTTAGTACAAAAACGTTCTTCTTCAAGCAAGCGTAACATGCACAACATTACAAGTTATAAAACAAGCCAAAGCTCTATGCAAACAGAACAGAACAAAGTTTGCAAAAAAAATTATGCAGAGGGATATTCCCCTTTAGTAAGCTTGTGTATGATGCATTAAGGTAGGTAGCAGGTAATTTTGCGGTGTGTCGGTGTGTGCCACACGAAAAACTTTTTTAACGTTTGAATGTTCAACGTTTCGTGGAAATATGTTGGCTGAGTAGGTTTTCCTTTTAGACAGTTCAAAAACGTGTGACATGCCACTAGTGCTACTTTATGTAAAGCTAGTAGGTGTTTCCAAGTAGAGTTTGTCGTGTATACCTCTAGTCGTTTCATGCATTATAGATGAGCTTTATGTTGTCCATGTTGCCGTTGCCATTATTTTGATGGACAATTTGTTTTTGGTGCACACGACAGACAATAAAAGAACTTGTTATTGTGTGTGTGTATGAAGTTGCGGATGGGGTATTCTTAATTCTTAATGGAGGACTATTATTTAAACGGTATGTTGTTCTGGTGCGTGACGAGGGACGATCACAGACACAGATTTTTATTTCCAGGCGAAGCGTTTCAAGCATTTTTATTTGAAGGACAAAAAGTTACTATGAAGTTTGGAGTGTGTGCTGGATATTATGGAATTGCGGCAATATATTTTATGTCATATTGCTCGTTTGCCATTTGCCAGTAATGAAATTGCACACTCAAAAGGAATTTGTCCATGTGGTCATTCATTGCCGTCAGCAAAGAGCATCATTTATCCAGATATAAAGGCGTAACCATGTCTTTTGTCAGTTTGGGTCGATACTCGATACACACAAAATTGTTTTTGCAGAAAAATCGTTTTTGCAAACAGGTTGGTTCTTGTGTTGCTGGGTTGCTTGAGAAGCAATTGAGATAATCCTTGTTTATTACGTGGCATACTTACGTGGGATAAAAAATTGTATGAAGTAACGTAAAACTGAACAAATGATGTCATCGTTACCGTAGCACAGAGTAAACATGGGAGAATGACTATAGCTTGGGCTTGTGCTGCTATAATAACAAATGAATAAAGTTCAAGTTGTTCGCTGTACGTCAAAAGAACATTGCTCATCGCTGCTGAAACGCTGAAAGATAAACGGCGAAATGCACACAAGTCGATAAAATCGACTACATGACAGAGTAGTAGTATAGCAACAGCGATTTTGAATGGCTAGCTTGAAAGGATAACATGTAGCATTATGTATCGCGTTACATATTTGCTTTAGGCTTTAGGTGGCTTTAGAATGTAGAATGCAATGACTAACAAAACGACTTCGTCTAGAGAGCCAACGTTGCAAAAGTGGAATGAGCAAAAACGTGTGCAAAGCCAAATGGGCAGGAAGGAAACGTATATTGGATTCAATGGCAAATTGCAAGCTAATAGGCAAAAGAATGAAAAACGTGGAGAAATCGATTTTTATAAACCGTTTAGGCTTAAATAGTGAAATGAAACGGGTTTGTTTGAATGAGGTTATAAGTAGGTAGTAAAAAATGTAGTTGTGCATTGATAGAGTTTTCAATAATTCTTGGCGTTATAAAGGAAAATATGAGGTATTGATAGATTATGACGGTAAATAAATCTAAAACATTCGGGAGCGACCATTAGAGTTTTAAAGATGTCATATTCCTCTCGGAACAAGTTGTAATATAAGTCAATGCTCCAACCCCAAAACTTCCAGGTTTCTTAAAACATTAACCACTCATTAATAATTGCTTTCATTAAAAAAATATATATTGTAGGTTTTGACTCTGGAGTATATTAGTGCCCGTGAGTAATAAAAATCGAGTATAATTATAGTGCCTTCTCTAACAGTTCACTTGGACTGACTTAAATATACGATCTGCGATCATCCTATATCAATTACTGCAAACATAGCACGCATTATGGCGTCAAGTTAAAACTTTAAAACTTTAGCAAGTCTAAACTTAATTTTTCAGTATAATCTTAATGTTTAGTTAAATACACAATCTGCTTGGCTACAAGATTGGCTACTATAATCCAGTACTAATTATATGTTCACGCGTGCACCTGGCGATAAACTGCATTTTCTGGTAATCAAGCAAATATAATGAATATTTACCAGGCACATTTGTAGACTTGTAGCTTGAGACTGATATATTTTGCAACAGTTGTTCCTGTCGTGTACTAAGGTAATATGTGCAAGCTGCAATTACACTGCAATCTGATACTTGACATGGAAAAGCAATAAAAACTTCAATAAGCACTAAAATTAGGTTTCCGTCTTGTTATCTTACGAGTACTGCATTTATGTGTAATTCACACACATGGAATTATCTAATCTACGCTGTTAATAAAGTTCAGCCTATTATGTCAAACAAGTCAAATGTCCCTCTAGTTACCCACTTCTCATCCACTCCATAAAAACTTATTCCACATTTTATTTCTTTTGTTGCAGCTTTACTCAAGTGTGAAAAGGGCATTTAAAAGGTTGACTTTTCCCTCATTACATTCTCGCCTTTTATTTCCCAACGTCCCAACTAATTTTATTTCCCGTTGACAGGAAAAGGGCAACACTGAATCAAAACCGGCAAACAAAAGGAAACCTAATAATATCAAAATAATCACGCTTTTCAGTACAAAAGTGCACTGCATTCCAACAATGTAAATGTCCATTTAATCTTCTGGGATAAAAATAGTAGCAGAAAAAACCGCAGCACACAAAACATACTTTATGGACTTTTTTTCTCGTTTACCTAAACAAGAGACGTTTACCCTTCAACCTTTTTTCAAGTTCAAAAAGGGCAACATTTTTTATCAGTAATGCGGTTACAGAGGAAAAATATTATTAAAAAGTTCTAAATAAAAAAAGCCTAAAAGAAAAAAGCCGATTATATTTTGCCCTATCCTCTTATGAAATATGAGCCCCTTTTATATTCCATAAAGTTCCATAAGAAATCTACACGCAAAATTATTCATGTATTTACTTCGGGTTTTGATTTCCACTTTCTTTTCTCTTTCTAGAGAGAAAGCCTTTTAGAGAATTCCTTTGTAGCTGCTGCTCCAGCTTTTATAGATTTTATTCAGTTTTTCAGCGCAAAGAAAACATGACATATGCCTTTTGCGGTTTCCCCTTTCTCTTAAGTTTCTTCAAAGATGCCAAATGAAATTTTCCCAAACGCCGAGTCCTCTAGTGTTAAGCGAAAAGGAATATTATTTAGAATAAAAGGGAATAAGAAATGATAAAATCTGTACAACAGGCTGTTAGAAAACAAGGTCATGTTGAAACTGGAAACATTTTTGTAGCGAGATTTATGGAAATGGCTTTATTGTTAAGAGCCAAAAGGGCCAACGGGTATTTAAAAAAGTGTAACCTCCCACAAGTACAATGTTGCATGCAAGCTGCGCTAATTTAGCCATTTTCCGATTTTCTTTTATGGTGTGTACACTAACACGGTATTATTGAATCAAATTAATACGGTGCCAGAATTCTCTATGAAATCGTTACGGATTCCGCCTCTGGAAATTAAATGGCTGGGGAAAGAGAATGGCTTTCATTTCCGGCTTTTTGGAAGAGGTCATAACGGGCTATTATTATTGTGGGGAAATCCGCATAAGATTCATATACACAGAGAAGTTGGCTCTAGCACGTACGCCGTTTATGGCAGCGTTTGGAAGTACCATTTATGGCTCTAGTGACAGGATTTGGAAAAGGATAATCTAATAACTCAATAAGAAAGTATTTTTGGAATGCGAACTCAGTCTCTAGAAGAGTCTTTTGTGCTTGTTGGCGTTGGCAGAATGGCTATATTGAAACCAACTCAAGATCTCGGTTCTATTTCTATTACCGCTTTTGGCTATTTGGCTACTCGTTTCTTTAGGGACTCCAGATGTAAGGATGATGATGCTTGCAAAAATGTCTTTGTAAATAACTGCGCAGTTGAGACGTGATCTTTGAACAAAAGTACATAACTACTTCAATATGAGCTCTTATTGTCCTTGTCCTTAGAGCCTTTTGTCATCTTATGTTCTTCGCATTCCACTACCAACAACAGCGTAATATCCTTCTCTAATTTCCTGGGCACTTGAAATCTAAAGTGGGTCCTTTTTGTTTCAAGTTGCGACTTGCGACAAAACTTCAAATAAATTGCTCTCTTATCGGACACTGGATACCCGATATCCCGTTTATTATTGATCATCGTCGAGCAACAATACACACAAAGACATGCATTGGCCTTACAGATTAATTATTGTCCTTTTGCTAAGTCATCATTGTTTATAAAAGAGGGAAACACTGTAAGCTAAATGTGTCAAGTTGTTTGTTTTCATGTCTAGTACGATTTCAACAATACCCGGTCAAAAATTGACGATCTAAACCAAAAAATCAATTTTTTGAAGGACATAAGTTCCCATGTATTTCTTCTTGTTGGGTAGGCCATTGGACACTTTAAATAGGTCACTAAGTGAATTAAATTTGGTTTGTAATACTTCTAGGGAACCGCAAATTAATAGTAAATTACGTATGGTAAGAATGATACAATCGATCTACTTCACAAGATCAGAATATCTTCTTGCTTCTCAGTTCTCTTTACTTTTATCCTTGACACATCAAATGTCGAAAAGCCAAGTGATTCGGATTGTTACAAAACTTCACGAAATGTATATTGCATACTACTTTAATAGTTACATACTTAACATTTGAAACCATTTACTTTACTAGTTTGCATGCAATAAATATTGCAATTGTAATGCCTTTTTTGTACAAAGTGTCAGAAATACAGTAAAGTTGAAAATGCAAGAAAATCCATTAGTTTACTTCAATGCGCATTCATATGCTTCCGTTCTGACAAGTAAGCAGTATTTTTAGATTATTTGAAAGATTATTTTCAAAAGAAAACTTATTCTTTTCCAAAGGCAAACAACTTTTCTTCTTAAACATATGGCCCTTTTCGCAACTTTTTTTTCTTGTGCTAAAAAAGTCTTTCTACGTCACGTGCGTAATTTGCATAAAAACGTCATTTTTTCCTTGCCTTATTCCTTTGCTTCTGTGATAAAAAATGGAGCTCATTTCACCCGAAAATAATCTTATTCTACTTTATTTCCACTTATTCCAAAACCGAAAACCGTTTCAGCCCATGAACAAAGTTCAAAATATTTAAGAAATGCTTATCTCGATTTTTTCTTCAAGAAATTCAGTGTTAGCCCTTTACATAACAAAGGCATTTTAGAGAAACGCTAAACTTTTTTATTAAATTGTAACAAGCCTTTGATGGAATAACCGGATATTACATTTTTCTTCTAAAAAAATAATGTCCATCAAGCATACTTAATATATCATCTAGAGCAAACATGAAACTTGAGAATAATCGAAAACTTTACAAAGCTTATAAGAAAACGTACATAAAATAAAGTGTACTTTTAATCATTTTCCAGAATTTGGTTTAAAAAGCATTAAAGTACAAAGTAGGCATTTTATTTTATTTTTCTGGGAAAAAGCAATCATCCCTTTTATTAGACACAGGTGCACGTACACTGGGGCTTACTTCCGGAGCTCGAACCTCCGGTCACTTGCGCCATAAAAGATTGCTGATGTGAACCCTGCTGCTGCTGCTGGTTATAAGGTGGTCTATTAAATCCCTGGTTATTATTTTGGCCATTGTTAGAAAATTGTCCATTGTTGTTATATTGTTGCTGCTGCTGTTGATTCTGTTGACCTGGTTGTGGAGGATCTGTATCATTTGGCCCCAGCCCTCTGTACGAATTCCCACCCAAGTCATGACTAGCGCAATCCTTCGGGAAACTCGCTCCATTAGCTACATTGCCCTTAAAGCTATTATCACAACCTGTGACATACATGCCATGATTGCACACATTGTTTGTCAAATTGTACCCACTTCCCTTCAAGTCCACCCTGCCATTAGCCACATTCCCGTCTAAAAGGCCACAGCAAGTGTTCTCCGCCACGATAATACTTGGCGCTTGAATATTTACCGAATTATAATGCAACTTGTTTCCATCCGCTTCCACGTAAATGCCTCCCTCCGCATCGGAAATAACGCAACTTTTAACCGTGTTTCCAGGTCCTTTAAGTTGGATCCCTTTTCCCAGGGTTTGGAAAATCAGACCTTCTAAGGAATTACCCGTGCCTTCTACAAGCACCCCGACAGAAGGTTGGGTTATCTTGAAGCTCTTTAGCTTCCAGTAATTTCCTTTAATGGTTATTCCCGTGTTTCCTTCGCTAACAATGGTGGAGTTTACATCTCCGGTGATTATTATGGGTGAACTCTCAGTGCCATCCCGACTGGCCACAAACTCGCCTTGGAAAACGGCCGGGGCAAGTTGAATCGTGTCTCCGGGATTAGCAGAATCCAACGCGGATTGGAACTCGCCAGGCGAGGAAACTTTTTTTAATGCGCCGATCACACCCTGGACATGAAGGAAACACGCCAGAAAAAGGAATGTAAAACAGGGACGGGACAGGAATAACAAATTCCGCATTTTGAACAGTTCAAAGGAAAAAAAAGCTGGATTATGTAGTGTGCTGGTGGTGTTTGCCTTGTGTTCTGTTTGTCCCTGGAGAAAACAAGGAAAACTGGAGCTTGAAAATTGCAGAAAAAATAGACAGTTATATATAGTACGCTCCCACTTGTTACGGATACAGAGAGTATGGATGTTTATTTCAATTTAAAATATTCCAATTGGCTGTCTGTTCTCCTGTTTCACATTTCTGCTATCGATTTCTCTTTGAGAGATCTTAGCTTGTTTATTATTTCAAAATGATTGCCAGTTACAATTACAACACGGCTATGATTGTGCAAGTGGAAACGTAAAGTAATGGAAATTAAAAGGGAAGCAATAAAAAAAACTTTTAAGATGAAATGTTACCTTGTGCTTCAGTCTTGGCTGGAGTTGAAGTCTCAGTAGCTGAACAGGTATTGAGTGGGTTCCAGCCGTTGGAAAAACTTTTTATGCTTTGAATCCACCAAGTTGAGTTGAAGATGAGCATTTTCTTGGAATAATTTTTGTTTGAAAAACAACTTGTAGTAGAGTGGCAATAAAGAGTGTAAAGAATGCAGTCAAAACAAAATGAGTGTTTTTTGATGTGTCGTGACTAGTTGAAAATTACGTGCGCGAGACGAGTTAATAGAGATTGAAGATGAAGATAGATCTTATGCCAAAAGCTATGTACTTTACGCATATAAAAAAGCTACTGCTTTGATGCCATTTCCTTTCAAGGACGTTTATTGTACAAAATGATAAAATATGATATCATGAATGAACATTATAGAAGCAAACACCATTAAGGATCCACAGATTAGGCTCAAGTTGTTTATTGTTGTTTGTAAGCTTTGTAATGTGATCTATGGCTATCGTTCTCTGAAAATGTGTGGACGTGAACCACTATTTTGTACTTACCACCAGGAAGACAACTTTTTACAAGATTTTGCAAGTGTCCCGAAATAAATTTTAAGGAAAAAACTGGTAGAATTCTATTTTAGCTTAATGGAATTATTGCAAATTGTAAGTCTGGTTGACAAAAACAATTTCCATGAAGGACATTTAGATAATTAAGATAGATTTGCCACTTGCCGACTTTTTGTGTTTTGCTGTCTTGATCAATTATCAATTTGTTACAAAGCTGGTACTGAAATTAACAAAAATGTTCAAAATCTAAATACCTATAATGTCAGCGTGTCGCCTTTCCAAACGCTTTTACTGCGTGCATTGACCATGCATTGTGTACTTACATTTACATGTAATATAACAAATAAGAACATAAACAAACTGTTTCCAAGGTGTTGCAAAACTGCTTCGGTGACTATCAAATATTGTTTTTTTTAACCCGTTGTTTAGAAAAATCCAAATGATAATAAAAACATACTGTCGTGAATCGCGTAGGAGTGCATTTAGTAATTAGACGCTTTTAGTGCAATATGCTTATTTTTTATGACAAAACTGAAACTTACTTAGAAGCTTAGAAGTGACATAATGCTTTAAACCTTATTGTAATAGTAATAACCGACGCTTATTATTACTAAACCGGGAGTTATCGTGGAAACCTAAACTTGCACGATGAGTTGTGTTGTATCGTAACTAACTAAAGGTCATCATTTCATGCAGAATGATGGTAACAAAAATCGTATAATATAAAATGAATGCATTAACGGGGGTTTTTGAACAACAACGGGTGTTTAAAACAGCAATACATTAACATGGCAATTACTGTGGATATCAGCAGTATATTTTCCATAGGAAAAATAATTTAGATAGAAAATATTAAAGGAGCATAAAAGAGTAAGACAGATTTTGTAATCTACGATTCTAAACAAAGAATAAGTATGAAGTAACCAGAATAGAAGAAGAGAGCTAACGTTCTTCAGCCAAAATCGCGTAAATCGTAAAATAACGAAGAAGTTGTTTAACTGTACCACTGTCTCTAGCAGGAATAACGTATCTTTCTTACTGCTGGAAAATGAAGCAAAATCCATGTTATTGTTATATCACTGGAAAATGCAAAATGACATGCTTCATACAAAAAATAACACGAAATTTTAGTTATAATCTCTAAAGATAAAATTGTCAATAAATTCACGGATTTTGTCGACATTTCTTCTTCTCACTCCTCTCTGATTTTAAATTACATTCCTGAATTCTCCACACTTTACATTAGAACTACATTAATGATCGTCGTATCCTTAGAAAATTATCATTTTTCATAAACAAAGAGTCGTATTTTGAAGAAAAATTCAGTTTTCAACGGGTTTTCAAGTTTAATGAAGAAAATCGGTCCGTTGCATATGTTTTAGATGAAAAACTAGGATTTTAGCATAGGACACATTCTCTTTAAAATACCTCATTGTTTGTAAAATCTTTTTTCTAGGACATGTCGTGGACTTATTACATGCACGTAGGGCATGCGGGGCTCTCTAGTAATCTAATAAATAGAACCAGATAGCAGAGGATTGTTTTATTCAAATTAAAATAGAAATCCAGTTAATTGAACCACATTCCCGGTATTTTCCATAGCGATTTGTTTGGCTTACGTTATTAAATAGGTACACTTCTTACTATTAGTTTTGCGGGGTTTGTTTTAATTTCTGGAGAAATAACCAAATTTGTAATAAACTTAATGCTCAGTGTTTTACAATTTTGTAGCAGATCCTTTTTTCCTAATTAAAAGCATCACCAGTTCTATCCTTCTCTGTCTGCATGTCTGTTTGAAGTTCATTAGAAGAGCGTCATTAGTGGTAACAAGCACAGAAGGGGGAGAAAGAGGATTATTTTCTAGTCAGACTTTTTCTTCTTTGACTTTGCTTTGCGCGTGCTGTTTTTCTGGGAAAACGGTTTGGATTCTATAATAAAAAGGAAAAAGCTGTTTTCTGTGTTGTCTGGATATACTGGAGAAGAGCTTCTGTGCCCTCCTGTGCGTTAAAATGAAATGAGAGCTAATTATTTGTATAATATTATGTTGCTTGTTGAAATAATGTTCAGTAGCATGAGTTTGGAATGAAATTCTAACTGTGTCTTAAGTTGGTAATGTGTAGTTTGTTGGGAAAGGAAGAGAGATAATTACTATAATACTTTGGTTTGCAAATTTGCAAATCTGCTTGTGGTAATTTTAGCAAGAGAATATGCACAAAAATGATTTTTAAATTAAAGTGTTTTTAAACGGAGTTTTGTATAAGATTTCTTCCGTATATAGTTCATGTCTAGTTTAGGTGGTGCGCACTGCTTAGCAGATTTACAAGGTTGTTCATGTCCAAAGGTTACTATAATTACAAAACGTTGCTTAAGTAATTTTTTTAAATCCAATTTTTCATTTTAGAATGCAGTTTACTTCAATTTTTACGATATCTGTAGGTTCAAACATTCTGAAAATGTGTACCAATTTGTACATTCTGCAAAGCATTATTTCTGAAGCATGAGCTACGCAAAAAGTTAAAGCATCAAAACATAAACGTAAAACATAAAGTTACACAAAACTAAAACGTAAGTCTAGCTAAAAGATGCAAAATTCGATCTTTTTCCTGCACGTAATGTTTCTCCTGTAAATGACAGCATAAAGATTTTCTCAATGTCGCGTTTGCCTTCAAGGAGATTCCATTATAACTGTCTAGCACAGACATTACATGTGCAATATTTACATCACATTACTATTACTAACAGTCTGCTAGACTAGTTCACTTTTTGCCCGTACCCAACTAACCCAAGCCAAACCACTAAACGGAATTGCATTACAAACCCAAACACTTAAGTATAAACCAGCAGAGAAATATATAGCTTCTTGGTACTTTTGCTTGTGGCAAGCCAAAAGTGCTTTCACTCTGTTTGCTTTGCGGCTTTCTTCCTCTTCCTACTCTGCCTGTCATATTAAACGGTAAATGGTTGGCAGTTTGGGTTATCACTGTCGCCCCAAGAAATAGAAAGGTGGTTGAGCTAAATGTATATGGACAAAAAGGTAAAAGGGAATTATTTTAGAAGTAAAATGAAAAGCTGCAAAAGGGTCTGATTTTTGGAAAATGTTTTAGCTGTCAGTTGCGTTATTGGACGCGTGGATGGATTCAGAAGAAAAACATTTCCAATGTCATCCACATGGCAAGTTTCACTGAAAATTTTCTATGAGTTATGAAACTGGAACATCTGCTATAACGTAATGCGTCGAAAAGAATACATTTTAAAATTTAGCGTTTTAGCTACAAAAGCTATTAAAATCTAAAACACCCAACTAATCATTTGGATGAAATGATACTAAAACAAATTTAGTAGCAAACTTGAAATAGGTAGAACTGTGCAAATAATTTCAGAATCCCGAAATTTTCAGGATGTTGATCATTCACGCTATATGCACTAGACCGTACCCCCATAAAATACAAACTCTATTATTAAATTTCCACTTTGCAAACACACTAAGCAATAAACAACCAGCACTTTTCTGGTTTCCTTTTCACAAAGTTTCAGTTTTTATGACTGTGACATATCATCAACATCAAAAACAGTTTCCTTTCTAGCAACTAGTTTATAAATAAATTTTAAAATGGTTTGAATTAAATTGAGTATAACTATAAAATTGTACGTACATCATATATTGTATGTGGTTAAAGGTTATTTGCGCAACCAACCCCGCAATGTTGTGGTTTCACTTTTCACTTTGTTTATTTACCGTTGTACCTGATGAACTCAAACTCTAGCTAACTAACTAAATAGGGAAGGACAGCCGACAACCCTGGCATCCTGGCAATCAGCAAAACCTGGACAGAATGACATGAGGTACGAGAAAACTAAACTACTGACTTGTAGAAGAAGGAAAGTTTATAGATAATGCGTAGGCAGAAGATATCAAGAAGCCAAGAATTTTTACCTTTTTCAATTTTCTCTCTCTGCTATGTGCTCAGATCTCGAGAACAAGTTGTGAGGTCGAGAGGCGAGGTCTAAGGCGATAGAGGCAAGTAAACAAGCTTTCTCCGAAATTAGAAATTACCAGCCCAACAGCTTTTACAACCCTGAGAAGGAGAAAAGGTCCAATTCTCATTTTCCAAGAAAATCCACTACGTACAACGTATAAAACAGCCATAAAATCTTATTGTCATCCCAAAAAGTCAATACAAAGCCGTAGTACTCCATAGTACTCTCTCTCTCCAACAATAAAACGTAATTTTAGGTATAAAACGGACATATTTACACGTGCTTAGAGCTTTAAACGTTTGTAATAATCTGTAATAATGCTGCGCAACTTTTTTTTGTGTCCAGCCAAGCAAACTTTGTAAATCACCTTGTTCTCTAGTCACCAAATTTATAATATTCATTTAACCAGCTTTCACTTCTTTTTTGGTACACAGTTTTCAACAATATCCGCTTTGCACAGTAAGCCGTATATTCACTTGGAATCTTGGAAATTATGGCTTTGTGTACTAAAAAGGTGTATCATTTGTCCGGAAATTTATGAGAGTGGGACCGTCAACATAATTTAATCTTTGACATTTATACTACCTTACATTTTATAGCAGTGTCCTTTTGTTGTACTTCCACTTATAAAACTTGCTGAGTGTTCGTTTTAAGTACCCACTTTCACTTTACCAGATCGATTTATCAGCATCAGCACACTTGGATTTTTTATTGAACAGCTTTAGCTTCATAGTTCATGCTTTTAACAAGGTCCCCAACTTTCTGCGGGCGATATGGTCCATTTTTCTTCTTTCCAAAGTTATTTTTATGTCAGTTTTATTTTATTTTCTTGCCACCACCAACTGTGAGCTAAAAGAGAAAGTTTTTTTCAAGCTGGAGAAAGTTTCATTGAAAATATGTTTATGCAATAAAGCCCGCTATTTTCATGGCACACAAAAGCATAATTTATACGGTTTTTAATGCTCCATTGCACATTTTTTCTCTGAAGAATTTTCTTATTAAAGGTACTTGCTTTTGTTTTCATGCTTCAATGAATTCTCTTTGTTTGACCAAAATTAATTCGCTTTTTATACATCATACCAGGAGGCTAATGAGATGATTATTTCAACCTTCTTTTTTGTGTTTGTTTCCGGAAAAAAACTAATGATTATGAAGTGGAAGGATTTCCTGGAAGAATTTCCTTCTTTTCAACAGCTTCCAATTCAAATGATATGAGCAAATACCTTTCCATTTCCTTCTTTCTTTTTCAGAATTTTCCCTGGAAATCCATCATCTTTTTTTCTTCTGAGAGGAATGATTTTTGTGTTTTTGGATTGGCAAGCTGAATATTTGCTTATGCTCATGGCTTACAATCGTGTCAAGTCACTTGTTCAAACTTGTGAGCCAGTTTATTTTCGTCTTTCTTTCTTACTCTGCAAATATTGACTGTGTGCCAAGTGTTAATAATATACCTATACCTACACACGTATTACGAGAAGAAAATGCTGTTGCTGTAAGTGAAAGTGAAGAAAGTGAAGAAAATCCAAATTGATTACTAGGCTGATATCTATTGATATTGAGTGATGAGCACAATGCTGTGATGTGTCATGAACCGTAAAAAAGAGCTTTATACAAGGCCAAAATAGTAAATTTGTAGCATGCTGAATGCTAATGTTCACGTCAATGATGTCAATGTCAATTCTAACCAGGTAGAAAGTACCTACTCATATTGAATTGTACATTTTGGCAGCAGCACATATTTTCCTGCTTCCTTTACTGCTTCATATTCCGATTTCTGTTTCCGATTGAACATTGAATTTCTAGGGATGCTGAAAATAACACTGAGAGAAATGTAGTGAACATTTGAACATCCACTTGACTGGGTCTCGACACTCTTTGGTTGGGTTCACAATCCTGAGCCAAGTGACGATGCATTTTCCCATCCACCTATAACACAGGAAGCTCAAAAGGATATGAAGCTACTAACTTATAAATAAAAAAAGTTCATTTGGAAAATGTACAAAATTGGGTAAATAGATTGTTTGCCTGTTACAATGTTACAAACCATTTCATGCTTCAATAACTTTCCACTTGAGTGTACAAGCTCATCATTTTATATGTGACGCGATATTATGAATAGAAAGACAACAATGCGTTGCGTCAAAGTGATAATCAATAAAATTTGCATAACTATCAGTCATCAGACAAGGCTCAGCTGAAATCTGAATCTGAGCGGAAATTACTGGAGGCTTGGGGAATAGGAATATTAGTATATCATATCATATAGAGACTTGGAGTTGACGGAAATTTAATTATTGCATGATGTCACTACAGATGCTACTAATAACTCAAAGTGGAACTTATTGATCGATCTAGAGATTCAAGTTGACATGGAAAAAGTCAGAGAGAAGAGAGAGAAAGAAAGGTCGACAAAATCCGTAAATTTGTGTACAACGTACGCCTGTATCGTTAGAGATTGTAACTACAATTGTGTGTTATTTTTTGGTATGAAGCATGTCATCTTGCACTTTCCAGCAATATAACATGGCATTTGACTTGCATTTTCAGCTGAAATCTGAATCTGAGCGGAAATTACTGGAAGCTTGGGGAATAGGAATATTAGTATATCATGTCATAATATAGAGACTTGCAGTTGACGGAAATTTAATTATTGCATGATGTCACTACAGATGCTACTAATAACTCAAAGTGGAACTTATTGATCGATCTAGAGATTCACGTTGACATGGGAAAAGTAAATCGGGAGAGTAGTAGAACACGCGTGTATAATAATATGCAAAGTAGTGTAATATTGTGCATGAGAATGGGAAAATGAGTCCAAACGTGTTTTTGATTCATGGCGAATGATTTCCCTTGTGACTTTTCCCATATCATGTACAAAGACAAAAGACAAAAGTATTATTGAAATGGACTGCACGTTCAGAAACGTCCAGAATCCAGAAAACGCACACTCCCACAAAAATATTGCATTTCAGTTGAATTTGAGCACTTTATGTAACATGTAACCTGATCATCCTTTGTGGTTTGTTTTATTTGGCGTTTCGCATAATTTGGTAGCATATAATACACTTGCTTGCATAATACGTTCTCATATTCCTTTGTGTATTAAGTTGCATTGTTTTGGACTTTTGGACAGATCAAAAGCGTACCCAAAAAACTAAAGCATATAAATATAATGAGTAAAAGGACGCACAATTTACTGTGGCCTTTTTGTTTTCCTTGAATTTTGCTATCCTATTAACAAATTTTAAGAAGAGAGGAAGTTTACGTCAAGAAAATAATCAATAAACTTTCAACTTTTTGCACATTTGCATTCTTCACGGTTTCTTGGCATATTATTTTTCTGAGAACAATTAAGTTATTTGGACAAACTTAATAATAATGTAGTTAAAAACAATTTACGAATTTACACTATGCAAAAGTTACACACAAAATATTGTTCTATAAATACCTACCAGAGAGCGATGCAAAAAGTTTGCAAATTTTGTATACAAAATTGTGTTCTGGATGAACTGGTAGTCGACCATGTGGAGTGACTGGTGACGAATTCTGATTTTGAAACAATGCTTGCTTATTATCATGAACAACCAGTGGAAAAACTTTGGGGTAGGAAATGGGCTGGCTTTTCCCAACGAAATTATTTTTTTGTAAAGTTGTATCCCAAAAACTTCAAAAGATTTACTCGCTTTCATTTTGGGCTTGGAAAATTCCTTCCTATGCTACTTGTTGGGTACTCTAGATGAGGACAAGTTTAAACGAGAGATGAGGATGAGACAGAAAGAAAAGAGAAAGTTTGAAGTTTATGAACAAAAGCTAGGCATGTCTTTAAGACGAAAGCTTGTAAATTCCAAACTGAAGTTTTTTTTAGTTTTAAATGCTTCTATACGCATTTTGATATAGAAATGTGAAATATCACGCTATTTAGAACGTGATATATTGCAAAATCTGGACAAATCGTCACTAGAAAGTTTTCTTGACACTTTTGCAAAAAACATACTGCAGTGCAGCAAAGCAACTTGTGTTTGTGTGTGAAACCTAAGAAGTTATAGGATTTTCCACTAGGTATAGTACAATATACTAGCACACACAAACCAACCAATTCCACAAAAGTAATAGTATTATAAAAAGTGAAAAGGCGATTATTAAGTAGCGCTAGCTACTTCTTAATTTTTCTTGAGCTGTCCGTCCGTCTGTTTGTAGACACGTTGTAATATAACTGTTAGGGTAACGCCTTGTTACCGTTGTGTTAGGCTTCCGTTAGGGATGATTACTAATCAATTCCTCATGATTCTCCTAACTAGCCCCTACACAACTTTAAAGCTATTCTAACATGCGAAATGCATATGCTGTGAATCTCGGTGCGGTTCTTCTAATCTACTGAATTAACTAACCACTGTTCCGTAATCAATGAAGCGATGTTAAAACACAATAAGGGGTTCTTTAATTAATAATAAAACTAACTTTAATAACTGACTTCATTTAATTCTCGAAATTAACAGAATAAGAAATTAGTAATGTGTGTGCGCTGCTTCTGCTCAGATGGTTCTTGTTTGAGCGTTACTGCCTGACTGCCGTGTCGTCGTCCTTGTCCTTGCCGATGGCTTAGTGATGCGATCATGAGATCGGTGAGTGTAGCTTTACTATGGAGCAGGATGCGAGATGCTACTGCGGGAGTGTATAGCAGGAGAGACACTAAGTGCGTTTCTCACTGATACGCTGACCGATGGTTCTAGATGCTTCTTTGTTCCTTACTGTGGTAATGTATTGGAGTTGAGGTCTGGGATTAATAATATTTCGTGGAAGCGCTCTCTGCCATGCTATGGTGGTTTAGGGACAAGTGTACATAGTGCACTTGGATCGTTACAACGTTTACTCCTAAAAGACAAACGATCACTTTTACACTTGGTACAGACCTTCCATTCCATGCAAGATAGTCCCTATTGATTTTTATACAAATTGGTTAACCCACAGGACCCATTTTCTTAAAGAATGTTCAAGCTCATTTAAAAGCTCCAGTGATCTGTGTGTTGAGTGTTGACTTTGATCTAATCATCATAAGTACTAGACAAGAATGATGAAAATTCAATTTAATATGATCCAATTCTTAAAGTCTAATATCTTTTATAAATCGAATCAGATAATTCTTATTAATACAGGAATCAACCATATACACAGTTCATCTTTTAAAAAGAACGACTAAAGTTGGCGCTTAAATTAGGCAATTAAAATTGACACTAAAGCATTGACGTTAAAATAAGTTATTAGAGTTTTTGTTTAAAATAAAAGGTGTAATTTTAGGGTCGAATTAACTCATTAAAATGGATATTTAAGTTAAGCTTTCTTGCCCAATTGATGGCTATAACGCTACTTTTGTACTTAGCTATTTTCTGTTTACTTTATTTCATATCCCACCATATAGGCAACTCTGTAACTGCCACTGCGATATAACAGCTACGAATATAACATAGCATACCATAACATAGACCACGTGTCAGCAAGCTGATATTTAGGCGCTTCCAAATTCCCCCTCCCTTTAACTTCAAAAGCACAACCACCCTCAAAATAATTGCTTTCAATATTCCAACTTTTTTGTTAACGTTTTAACTAGTTTTCTCAAAAGTCCAAGAAAATGCAAACGGTAACCAAAACTGCATTAGAAGTCCGGAGAAAGCTACACACATTCAACACAGCAATCCTATAAGCTTTTGCATAAGCAATAAAATTAAAAGTTATTTGAAACCCTGAGAGTTTCCCGCAGCAGACACATGCATCAAGATAAAGTTTTCATGTCACCATCATCATCCTCCACGACCATGATCACATCATTATCATCAACATCACGTCCTTTAATATATCAGCCCACATTGAATTTTTTTTGTAATTCAGAGCAACAACTCAGCATACACAGACGGTTTCATATTCTTAAATGATTTATGTGTCCCCCAACACCCCAATTTTATTCTCAGTCATTTATAATCTGCTTTGTGCCTTTTTGGAATTCATCATCAGCTCCAACAGCGTATATTTTCTCCAGAGTAATCCAAAATTTATGGCGACAAACTGACAACCATTTATTTACTAGATATGGACCCAGTCCTGTGCCCAGCATCATCATCACCAAAACATTTTTATTTTTTCAGTAGCAGCGGGTAGCTTAATGGACCTGTCAAGTGGATAGTGGGCTTTACTCACAAACGTGACGCAAATTCGGACGTTAGATGCATTAAATATTTTTTCCGCAACTCAAGATCTGTGATTATACAGCCATTTGCAAGTTTATTACTTTATTTGCTAGAAATGCAAAAGTTTTCAAAAAGAAATAAAATGTTCCGCATATTTTTTTTCTTTCAAAAGATCATTCTTTAATCAGTTGAGTAGGTACACCTTCCATAAATCATCATCATCACATCACATGAATATAAAGCAAGATTTTTTTCGCAATTTTACATGCTAAAAATGCTTGAATGTTGCTGACTTGAGTTTTCACTTTTCACATAAATAGCAATTTCGATTTATACTAATGCATCGTCAATCAGGTATAAGTACAATATATTTTATGACTGAAAGTCAGTCTAGTACCAGGGAGTCGAATTCTACCCCTTGGTACTAGACTGATATGCTTCTTAAATTAATTTTAGGGCTAATGTACAATTAATTTATGAGTAGTTATATTTATGTGAGCTGTTTTAATTATTAATTATAACACTTTAACTTGACTAAAAGGTGGTGAAGGTGAAAGTGTTTCAATGGCTTAACTAAAAAATAAATTATTTTTAAAGGAAATGCCTTTTGCATATGACGCAAAGCTATAAAAAAATAAACTTTTGTAAACTTAGGAAAGCAGACGAGCGTGACAATTTATTCTGACTACAGTAATGGTCTGAGTTATGTTGACATCAAAGTCTTGACCAGCGTACTCAATTACCCCTTAAAACTGAATTTCACCGTGTTATGGTGCATTTAAGTATAGTGGGGAGCTGCCCCGGGGGGATCAGGGTACCAGAATATTGATCAGCGTGATTGATTACCCCTGGGGACTGAGTTTCACCTATCTAGCTTAAAGATTTGTGGAGATATTGAGGATGTTGTATTTTTGCACTTTTCGCCCCCTAGCGGCTAATGGTGAACAGCTACCGAAAAACGGATGTCATTTTTGAACTCAGGGGCATCAATTACCTATAATAAGGTGGACTTGTGATTTAAAAATGTTTGACATTAATTGGGGTGTGGGGGGTATTTTGGGGAAGGGGGGGTCTGGGGTAACTTTTTTTGTGCCCCAGACCTAGATTTAGTGACCAGGAATCCAATGGTGAAATCAGATTTTGAATATCTGGTATGGTCTAGGAGGAGATCGCGCTACGGAAGGACGGAAGGGCGGAAGAACGGAAGAACGGAAGAACGGAAGGCTGACACAGACTTGAAGAGCAATCTCAGAAAGCATACTGAGGTCTATAGACCTCGTCTGCTTAATAAATTGTTTGCTAAATACGCTTACTTTTCACATTTTAATTTTCCATCTTACGACGAAAGTGGCGAATTAGCCGGAGACTTTACATTATTATGGCAGTTGTTGCTCTGCTTCCCCCCTCCATTCCCATTGTTGTAATGGTTCATCTGGGAAATTCCACTGTGGTTGTCAGAAGGTGAAACTAGTGATGATCCATCAGGTGGATTTCCTACTTTGTTGGGTGCTAAAATCCCATCCTCATCATTTCGAACCACTAGTGTCGTGGCTCTATTCCTCTGCACCATGGTTCTCCTCTTGCTACTCTCGTTGTTAAAATTGGTTCGGCTAACCGTGCTCTGAGTCCGCTGATGATGATTACTCTTTTTCGTGTTGAAAATCCCGTACACTAGCGGATTGACCGAGGAATTTGCCACAACCATGATGAATAGTGCTTCCTGAATATAAGGATTGAGATTCTCGGCTGACTCACGGTCCACAATGTGCCTGCAGTTGCAAAGATAAAAGGAAAAGAGAAAGTTATTAAATGCAGGAGTAGTGAAAGTGGAGAAAGTGAAAGCACGCAGCACGCAGTCATTTTCTCTTTTATGAAAAAAATATATATTAGTTGTCCTTGCAGTTCTTTGTACCGTCAGAGATATAATATTCGTCACAACAAAAAGTTTGAAAAAATGAAGAAACAAAAGAAGTTTCCCTATAATCCACGATATACCTCAATATTTCCAACGTTTGCTCCTGAAGCATCTCCACATCTTCCTATGTCATATTGCCATTATTATTATTTATGGGATAGCTAACTCTACCATTCCCCACTCTGGCCTTGTTAAATGGACCAAGTTGTTTTGCGCTCTTCTCGTCTTCAAAAATATCTTGTTAAGCTTTTTCCGCAGTTGCTACCTGCTCATCTCTCTTTTCTTCTCTTTTGAGAAGAAAACCTGAAGGAAAATATGCTACTTGAAATGAAGTACTGCTCTTTTTTATGACACACACGCGGGCACTGGGATAATGGTGGTTTATTGTTTCGTTGTCTGTCCCGAATAAATAAGATTGTGCTCTTCAAAGAAAAGCACACACAACCAGCAACACACCAAGGTAAAAAATAAAGTAAAATGGGGAAAGTATGTTTATTGCTGGATTCTGGGTTTAAGTTGTAAAAATGGCGGGGTAAATGTGCCGAGTGAAAGGGAGTCCTGGAGTGCTTCTGTGCTTTCACGGGAATATAAGCAGAGATCTGCTTAAGAAAAATGGAATAAGGGCAGAAATAGGCTAGATGGGAAATTCAACGGGTTGTATAATATGTAGGGAATGTATGTAAGGTTGGAAGTAGATTAGGAATATGAACAATGCGGCGTTGTGTGGAGAACTACTACTGTCCATGAAGAGGAAGTGCCTTCAGGGGCATTGTGAAATCATTAAGACGAGACGGGGCTACTCTCTGAACATTCAACCAACTACCTTTTATATGCGGTTATTAAGAACATGAGACTATGTCCAGGTTTTTTTGCAGATTGCAGAGAGAAAGTAATTTTGAATGAAGGTAGTATGCAGCATTGACAGCCTCAGTGGGTGTCTCTGTGTGAGTGGGACACAAAATTGCATTTCATTTTGCTCTGTGGAACCTCTTAATTTAACTTTCTGTGAAAACCGTCTTTCTTATATGGTGAGGGTGGAGAAAGAAACGGGATTTATAAGGAAAATGGATAATTGCAGCACTTTCTTTTGCCACGTGTCAGTGTCAGTGCGCACCTTTCTTGTATTAAAACGAGAGTAAAAGCTTATTACAATGTTTTATTAGCTTTTCATGAAAAATGTAGAGCATTAGTCCTTTTCGCGTAGTAATATATAATGACACATCGTTTAGTGGATGCGGATGACAGCATTTTTACGATTATTGCAATTCTTGGGATATTTATTTTTCCACAGAGGAATTGTTACAAATTGTAAGGTAATATATTTTATTGCAATGGCATAAGTTACATTAATGACATTCAGAAAAAAATACGTGGTCGTTAGTAAATTTGACTTATGACTTAGGCTGCTGAATATTTATAGGGCTCCTTTGTTCTTGTTGAAAAATAGTAAAAATAAATAAATGATGTTGAATTGAACATAGCGTTTATTGGTAAACTTTAAGCGTCGCTTTTATAGGTTGATATATATCGGCACGTTTAACTGCTGCATAGATGCAAATTGACGCTACGGCTAATTTCTAATTCCATGGACTATAAAATATTTCGTTGAAAATAGTCGTAAATAGTCGTCGAAGGTTTTATAACTTTGAAATATTATGATGTAATATTTAATATATCTACCTACTACTATCATCATTTTCCAATTTTCCTACTAGACTACTTAAAACCTGCCCCTTTCTCCCAAATTAGTATGCTTTCTTTTACTTTTGAAAAAAAATCTCCTTATATAAAGTAGACCGTAGATACATTCCCAAATTAAAGCAAGTAATCACACAGGAAAAGGAGGATTAAAGTGTCACTCGAAGAGAAATCTAGTGCACTCCTAATGATTACTCTGACTACACTTTTGCTTATTAGCTTGTTTGGCACCAAACCACACTTGGTAATTATCACATTGTCTATACTACCAAAAATGTATTAAAAATAAACCTTGATAGTTTTTCAGCCAAATTACTTGATACCGAAATAGGTTTTCGGTACGTTTCAGTTTTACACGCAAATAAAGTCCCTTCATTACTGCTTCGTCGTCTCAAATGACAACGCAAATAGCAGTAATCATCATAATGTTTTCTTGTGGGCGGAAAAGACGCCAAGGCAAAGCCTTCTTGGGAACTACCGGATGTCGCCTTAACTTTCTCCAGACAGAAAACTCATCAGCAAACAAGCTATAAGCATTTTGTTTGAGAAAGGGAATGGAGCTTGTTCCTATGAAAAACCGACAGAAATAGCAAAAAGGGCAAAGTGTTGCTAGTAATCGAAGATGGTCGATGACTCCTTATAACCTGCGATGTCACAATCCTCTCAAAAACCTTCGCGTGCCTGACACTGTCTAAATATCCATGTCAATTATTGCGCTACGTGTCACTTTCCCAACACTTCATTTCATCTTCTAGAAAAGTTGTCTATCAAACGCAAATTATGAAAATTGTGTAACGTTTTTTATAAATGCGTTTATAAGTTTGTACGTCAGTCATAAGTCAGCATCATAAGTTATAAGTTCAAACTGATTAAATATTTTATTCAAAATTGTACAAAAGTTAGAACAAGTAAATTGTGAAAACTTACCAGATGGAAATAACAACGTAGGGAGTCCAACAAACAACAAAGACCATTACGATAACGAAGGACAACTTCAAAGTTTTAATTTTCGCACGATCCATCACAGATGCTCCACTTCGGCGGAGAAAGCGGTTGCTGTTCTCTGTCATAATGGAAAAATAATAAAGAAATTTTACAAAAAGATGAATAATGTACAGAATAACAAATATGTAATTTTCTAAAGATTAAAATTTTGTGCTTGTGTGCTTGTTAACGCAAAACCCATAATTTTAAGATTGAGATAAAGTACAAAAGGCAAAGAATTTTCGGAAGTATGCAAATTTGGGACAAGTTGGGTAGTAAGCAGAAGGATGATTTTGACAAGAAAGCTTTGAACTTTAATGAGACACGACTGACGTAAGTATATTTGATGGAAATCTTTATAAAATTAAAACTTTCCAGCTTGACGTGAGTCGATAATGATGACAGTGTAATCTCTTTTCAAACAGTTTCGTTTCTTTATTAAACACATCATTATACTGTTGTCGTGTTGTCAATAGGTAGATATAAATTTTTTTTGACTGCTTTCATTATATGTATCATGCGATCATGCCTTCTAAGTTAGCACTTGTAAGAAAATTTCTTGAAAAAGTCACGTTGAATGTGCTGTTGGGTAGGTATTTAATAAATTATTGGAGTTGACAATAGAAGTAAAATTTATTTGATTGACGATTGTTTGATGTTCGCTTCGGCAAATGAGTTCATAGACAAGAAAAAAATTGTTTGATTATATGATTTACTTTAGTACCCAAATACCCAAAGAATCTGTTGTCTGTTACAAGAATCCGTTTCCTAATCTATTTTTAAATTTGAAGTACAAGGCTCTCAATTCAAGTTTCCCATCTCTGGGAAAACTTCATTTAACAGGTTGGAGGAAAGCTTGACATCTAATAGGTGGATAGGACATTGACTCCAAAGATATTATGATTAATTTTATATTAGTTTTCATTACAACAACTGGTAGATTGACAAATAATGCCTATTTGAATTTATTGACAAAATTTTAAATCATAATACTTAATCAAGAGTTTTGTAGAGATAATAGCATTATGTTTTCCGATGTTTTCAATTATCAATCAATAGCACAGACACGACTTATCTTAAACTGTAACGTAGTACCCCAAATCGGAAGACTCAATTATTGACGCAATCCTGACACAAGTATCTATACGTAGCAAACTGTACAACCTTTCATCAAAATTTACCCAACAAACTACTACAATTGCAACTAAGCCATTCACACTACAAAACATTTTACGCAAGTCAAGAAAAATATAAGCAAGAATAATTGCAAAAAACTAGAAGATAACAAACTGCTTTAATGTTTACCATTATGAAAATGTTTTGCTCAACAAATGAACACACAAACACAAAGTTTCACAACTCTGATTATTATACAACTTACTAAATAGACGCATAACAAATTATTGTGAAAGTTTTATCTTCATTCATTTTTGCTTCAACTTACCCATATCTGAGCTATCCGACTCTCTAGCCAACTTAATGACAATATTCCCATAGGAGAATATAATCACCAAAATAGGAAGAAAGTACATGAAGGACATGGAAATCGCTGTGTTAATGGCTTCTGCCAGCACTCCAGACACTATGCTGTTGCACTGCTTAAAAGCTGGAAAGTCGGGATGACTTTGTACTCGGAAGACAATGCACTGTACAGAATAGAGAATAAAAATAGACAAGATATAAAAAACAAGTTATTACACAAGCACACTGGTTATCATTATGTTCTAATGAGCAGAAAAATTAAGTGTCATTTTTATTGCAATTTCCCAAGAGAAGTGAATAATAAAAATGAGCGCACATTTTTACATGCCTTTTGGGCTTTCATCATCTTCCATTAATATTTGTCTTCATTATAAATTCAAAACAGGTAGCTAGCCACCTAAATTAGCTAATTAACATGCTGTTTAAATAGTGTGGGTGAGCTTATGCCTTATTTATTAGCTTACACAACGTACCCAACAAACTCGGCCAATTTTGGGATTTATTGCATTTTTTACGTTCACTTTTTTGCGGTGCTCAGGTACAATACTTGAACCTGGTAGATGCAAAAGCAAGTATACCCAGATAGAATTTTTACGTATTTATTACCAAAATGAACGTTACATAACGCTTTCATTACTAAACTACCCATTTTTCTTATTTTTCACCTACCTACTTGTTATTGAGTCTACCCATTTACCCAAGATAGAAAATGCCCAGGAGAAAGTTCATTCATACTTTTATTAGCTTTATCACATCACACATCACGTAGAAAACTACTTTGAACTAAAATAATCACATTTTTTGATGTACACATCAAAGACTCTCGTGTTGCGGCTATGTTTTCTCCGTCTTATTTCCCAGTCAGCTCAAGTACACCATGTAATATGTATTTTTCCATTTTTTGGGAGAAAGTTAAGTTAAAATATTTTATTATGCTTTTGATAGCTCTGTGGATGGAGTGGTATTTTTGAACTTTCTCTTTTTCTCAAAGGTATTTCCAGGAACGGGGAAAAGCGTGTTTAGACTCGGGGGATGAAAAACCAGAAGAAAGGTGTGTGGAAATAATATGCCCTGTCAAAAGGTAAAGAGAGGCAGGCTTGTTATTTGCTTACAAGAAAGTTTTGACGTTTGAATAACATCGCACAACAAGTTGAGTGTACTGTGTAGTAATAGTAGTAGTAATGACAATATTGACATGCTAGTCACATGTGACATGTGTGTTGATGATAATCTGCTCAACCATGGCATGATAAGATTAAAGCCACCAAGTGAAAGCACGCTTTCTCTTTTTGGGTGACAGGCTGCATTAAATCTAGTTTTGAGAGAGGAAAGAGAAAGTGGTGCGCAGTTGGAAAAAACGAAGAAGATATCAAATGTACTATGTGTTTCTCAAGCGATACAAAAGATTCGTGAGAGAATGTACAGCAGTTGCACCTTTCAAAAAATGTGTGTCGGTACGTCGTACAATGAGCCCTAGTAGATTATCGGAAAAGGGCAGTTCGCTTACTGGAGACTTGAAAAAAGTAATGGATGAAACCTTAAAAAACTGCAATTCTTTTTTTCCATTTTCCGAAAAGAAACCTGAGCTTGCGAAAACGTGTATTCAACCAGAAGAAATATGCTTTTACTTTTTACACACAGAAACAAGTAAAGAAATCATCCAGTTTTTTACAACTTTCACTTTAGAGAAAGGTTTTCAGTTCAACAAGCTATCGTGTGGTTGATGGCTGTATCGACAGAAGTGAGTTCTGACGCCAAGTACCAAAGTACCACATAAAAATCCAGAGATGCACTGAAAATGGAATAAGTAGCTATATGCTTCGTTTAAAAGAAAAATGTTGAATGTAGCAAAAAAAATTGGTTTTCAAGTTGAATAGGCATGGCTGCTGTTGCTTTCCCTTTTCGCTTTCCATTTTAGGTTTTAAACAGACGTGCCGTTAAAAAATAGATGTTTTTTGGAAATCGGGAGTTTTTTATTATTTTTCAGCATTATCATCTCACGTGTGCAGTGTGCTTTGTTGTTGTATCGATGAAGTACTTTCTCTTTCATGTGTGGAGAAAGTGTGGATTACAGAGAGAGAAAGCAGTTAATGTTTACGACTTCTCTGTAGTCACAATACAAGCGACTCACTTGACACCATGTATAAATTGTCGGATTTTCGGGTTTAGCCGGGTGTAAAAAACCACACAACTCTGAAGTGAGATGCGAGAGGTGCATCAACTTGATATATTTTTTTAAAGTAAAAAGCATCCAAAATCGGCAAAGGCGCAGAATGTATTTGCTGCAGTGAAACGTGTGAAGTGTACTCAACTGTATGAAGGCTTTGCTGCGTGCTGGCGCAACTAGACTGGATTAATGGGAGAATTATAGGATTTTATTATTGTAGCGTGTGTGTGTGGCCTGGTCTAACCCCAAGCTATATAGAATATATATATTTTACACAAGGTTTTTTTTGTTGGGCTTTCAATTTCCCTTAAAAAACCGGATACAACTTCCTGTGTGGATAGATAAGTGTAGATAAGTACAAAGGAAATGTTTTGATCTTGGTGATATCAAGTTACACTAAAGTCGCGTTTTTAAAAACGCTTCTCATCTCACTGTAGTTGCTGTACTTTGAATTACCAGGAATTCCAAACGGTGAATGATATTCATCTGATATCAGAAGAAAATGTTATATCGCAACAGATATCGTTACATAACGAAGTAGTACATCATCAAGTTCAAAATGTTTGCCTTGGGACATCATCTGGCATAATACTTGGTTTTGTCACGCCCGAAAAGCTTCTTTCAGCAAGTTTGTTAGAACTTTCAATCAGTCTAGTTACATAACTTGTTACAGAAAAAGAATGAGTTTTAATTGAAATTGCATCGTAAGAGTAATTCGCAGGAAAGGAGATGCGTCAGTTTAAACAGATAGTTACTACTATCATCGCTTGAAATCATCCCTCTAGAAACACCAAAGTCAAAACGGTGGGCATGGGCATACTGAACACTTTTCTGTGCAAATCTTCATCCAAATTTCAAGGATAATTGGACAAAGTACTTTTTCTGTTTTCACAGCTTTGCTAGCGGCTAGCGCTAATGGGAAGCCCCAACCTATAATAATAATCATTAGTACTTTATGCTTGCCTTGAAATTTCATCACTTTGTTGAAAGCCTGAAAGAAAGCAATGCACTTCTTTTTTAAATATTTCCCACCGTACTAACAATATCTTCAGGTTCAAAAAAGAATGAAGAACAAGGGATTAATTAATGTTATAGCTTATTTCTCCTCTCAGTCTGCTTCTTCTTCAAACACTTTTTAGGCCTTGAATGCCTGTTGAGTACACACACATTACTTTCACTCTTGTGCACTTTCTCCTTTCTCCACACTGCGCAGTAATTCTTTTATCTTTCACCAGACTGCTTTCTTTTTCCCAGCATACTCCCCACGCACTCAGCTTCGTTTAATTAAACAAATCCTTGTGACATTTACCGCGCCACTCTTGGAACAAATACAAGAGAAAATAGTAACGGCCATATAATCCACAGGGAATCCCACGCCCCATTTAGCATTATGGCGTTGTCTGTTCTGTTTTTTGCACTTGCTTGTAAGTTTCGTAATTTAACATTCATTCAAGCTGAAAGCTAATGGAATGAAATGATGAAATATATTTCAGATATTAATTTGGCCCAGTCTCCCGCTTCCTTTTTATTGTGTCATGTGGTTTTATCGAGTTTTTTTCATCCTTTTATTTATTGCGCAACTAAAAGTTATCTAGCGGAACAAACGGTGTATAATATTTATTTGGACAATTTGCAATAAAAATATTTCACCTGTGGAGATGCACAAAGAGCAGCGCTGGTCCAGGCAATAGTGAGCATAATTTTCACTCTTCTTGAGGCATCCACTGCACGAAGTGGGTACACCACTGCGTAGAATCTGTCCAAACTCAGGCAGATTAACATCAGGGAACTCAGGTACAGGCCAAATGCACGAAAGTATTGGACGAGCTTACCTGTTGAAACCAGAGAAAAGAAGAGAAAATTAGTAAAAAGAGCTTTATGGATTAGTAGATTATGCAGCAGTATAATAATTCCAACTTCCAACTAATTAAGTTGCATCATCATCATTATCATTATTCCAAAAATGGGGATTTTCTTGCGCAAAAGAGTAATCTTATGAAACGCCTTGTTACACTCAATACAGTTTATGATAATGGCTGCGCTGTCATAAAAACAAATTATAATAGTTTCCTTACTTTCACAACAAGAAGATATGCTACTTTACTGGGCGTGTACTCAAACTTCAAGGGTTTATGTTTCAGACTCTTGGTGTCTATTTCAGCGTATTATGTAACGTTCAAGGAGAGAAGGAGAGATAACCTATAAAAGTCCTTGAACAAAATTCTTAAGCTCTACTCATGTCAGTAACAAGTTGCCTAGAGGGCATCTCTTGCCTTAAAACCTTGCAGTTTAATATTCCTTTTGGTCATTAAGAATCTTATCTTGGATACTTCTCAAGTTTTGCAAATGCCTCAAGCTTTCTTTTGCAACAAAGTACCTTTCTTCTGTACATAAGCCATTAACATTAGACCCGGTTTTACTTTGCGTATTATCATTCCATGCATTCGGTACAATATAGCTCATCTTAAGAAAGAGAACCAATAAAAATATCCATTTTTTGCACGTTGTTCACCTTCCACACACCCAACCATATCTGTCACATGAAAAGCGTATCAATTGAAGCTTTGAGTTTGGAACATAGTTGTAACGTAGTATTTACAGCTGAAGAAACAGTTTTTCCAGGTATTCGAAATAAACAAATTTACAATGCAGTTTGATTCTTACTCTAATGCCTTGAAAATGAAAGATTCGCGAGTTAACAAAAACGTGTAAAATAATTTGAAACAGGTTAACGCTTCTGACTAGATCAAGTGTGCTACAGCACACTTCAAGTACTTAAAGTGAGTACGCCGTCACACCGTCCAGCAATATTATTACAGTAATTCTGAGTCGTCATGTTAGAACGTTGTTTGCGTTCCAATGTAATTTACTTCCTAACAGACTCTGAATGTCATTAGGTATTAGCTACCTTAACTGCAATTAGAACGATTCGAATATTTACCCACATCCTCACAGCATAATTATTACTGGTTCTATTATTTGAATTTCTACCTAACACATTCAACATGATAGCCAAACCCAACGCTACGCAAGAACCGAAATTTTGCCCCGATTATATGATAAATTTATTCTAGGTACGTACGTTCCAAAAGTTTATATCAAAAACTTCATTCTCCACCCTCCACAAAGTCGATACTGAATAGCAATAATAGTAGCTCACGGACAATATGCTGAATCATGACTAGAATATCGAAGCATTGCGCTTTCCCTTTTTTGTATCTTTTCCGGCTTCTTATTATGAATGCCATGAAAATTTGGATGAGAAACTTTTGGTTTATTGGTTATTTATAGTGCGTACTCTTTTACTCTTTTCAGATAATTTATTTTCCTTGAATACACCTAACCATTTCATTAGAGTAGAGCAGCAGCACTACAAAATTGCTTGAGTATCAAGTATCCACCTTTTTATTATCATTGCAAAAGTGCTCATAAACCCACTGCCTATCCACCCATTATTCCTGCGGTGTGGTATCATCTGCAAAGCCATTAAAATTCAAAGCCAAATTTCCATTTTGGATTGTTACTACTCTCATTATACTCATCTTGGTGACATTTCTGCACACAAGCACATCCGCTCTGAATCGGGATCTGCTTTCCAATTTTCGTTTTGAAAATAGGATCATGTATCAGGTTTCATTTATTTTGAAGTAATTTCAATGCGGCAAGCCTGTCAAAAGCACTTGTCGTTATTTTGAACTTTACAACCACGTAAGCTGTAAACCGTTACGTTTTGCAAAAACAGGATGTCTTTATCTAGTCTAATTTTCTGTTGTCTTTTGATATTCGTTTTCCTGTGAAGTACCAAAGATATTAAAAATAAAGTTGTATAAATGCATGCTCGCGATTCGCATTTTGAACAGAAAATTAATTTCACGGATTTTATGCCATCTGCTGCTACCGCTGCATTGGGTAATAAACGATTTTATTACAGAAGCAATTGCAAGGTAGACCCTGTGCCTCTAGCAAATTCCTGTTTATAACTTATTGATCTCTAGAGCCTCTTTCCTTGTGCTGATTGTTTAGTCAGGAAGAAAGCAATTGGAAATATATGCAAATATTACATTTTGGTCCGGAAACTGGAAACGTATGTATTTGCACAGAATACTTTCTCTTTTTTCCTGCTTAATTTTCTCTACTGGAAAACTGGAGCTTTCTCCGGTATTTCCTGCTCCGGAAAAATAAGACATCCGTCGTATCCTATGCTAAGCTGCTTTTCTAGACGTACAAAGTAGTACCCCGTGGTGAGCTTTTGCCTGCTTAAGACGCACATTTTGTGTTAGTCCTTTTTGTAAACAAGCTTGTTAGAAAAGCAGAAGCATCATCTTCAGCACATTTCGTTAGCTTGATAGTCCCGAAGAACAATTTAGAAGTAAAAAGAGTGCTTAAAAAGCCATAAATATACTTTTTATCAATAGAAGCTTTTTGCCCTTAATGCATCTTTGCTTTGCTATATGATAATTTTATGTAAATTAATTCGAGAGCTGTATTGCTGACTACTCTGTTGTGTTGTTAAACAGGAGATTTGTGAATAGCCAGCTTATAAATTGGCTTTTTCTGCTTTGTAAGTTGGAATAATACGGGCTAAAAAGGTGAATGGGCACAATGGGCAGGGCAGAAGCCAGTCAAGTGGATGTAATATGCTGACTCCTGACTCCAAGAAAAATAATAGCCTAGCATTTCAGCATTCCGTCAGAATGTAGATGACTCGGAAGTGTACCTAGCATAGTTGAATGAAAATGTCATGGAAGATCAAGCTATTCATCATTCTGCCCTGTAGGCTACATTATTACTACTAAATGAAAAAAATGTGCGCTTCAACCTTCGTATTGTAAAAATAGCTTATTTTTTCACCTTTTTGCGTACCCAGTTTGTACCCCACGACCCCAAAAGATAATTCATCTTTTCAAATGTCTATTATCTTAAGAAAATGTGACGCATTTAAGAATATTACCACATTTACAATGTCTCCTGCTCTGAAAATAACAAAAAATCTAATCTAATTTCCACCTACACTCGTTTTCAGTTTTTTTGCGCATCTCCGCTTCTCCAGAAGCAGTTTTAACCAGCTTTGCTTAGCATTCCTTATTTTTACACAAGATTCTGGTTTAAAACCAGCGTCAAAACACATCTCTTTGGTTTAAAGGAATCAAGCCAGTCAACCAGAAATTGGTGGGATGTATATGAGCTCCTCCAGATGGGATAATGTATTGAGGTTAATTTTCTTTTTGCTTTTAGTTTAAAAAAATAGAAAGACGGGGTATTTCCCTGGAACAAAGAGTTGAATAGAAAGTAGAAAGCGATCCTTAGATGTCTTAAGAAAAACAGCTTGCCACAGAAGATATTAGGTTTACGGTTACGTCCTACGCACAAAAGAATTCGGAATTTCTTTCCAATGCCGTGTTTTTCATCAGAAAGAATCAAAGGACTTTTTTTACATTATTGAACCCTAGTCATCTAAATCTCATCATCATGTAATTTCGTTTAGTAGAGAGCTGTAAACCACCTAAAATTGACATCTGAAAGTAAGATGTCAATAAACAAAAATACTTGCGTCACACAATCTTCTACAGCCTCCTAGTTAACATCTGTCGTATATTCATTCTTTTTTTCAGGAAGAACCAAAACGAAACCTGTACAAAAATAAATGAAAGAAAAACCTTCCATGTTTCTCTAAACTCCATTTTTAGAAATGCTACAATAAATTTGCACACAGAAGGACATTTTGCTGCACTTTTTCAAATCATTTTCTTCTGGACTATTTATTTAAAGCCAAATTGAAAAATAAATGTTCCAGTTTTCCAAACCATTTTTATAGTCAGCAGAAGAAAGGACAAATTTGTGTAATGTCAAACCTGAACAAAGGCCTAAGGTTCAGAGACTCGCCTTAACAATAAACTGATATTTATTCGCCTTTCTTTTCCGTTTTCTCCTGCGAAAAATAGGAAACGTCAGCAATACTTAAATAAGTTGTAACATAATGACCTTATTTTCCCTTCCATTTTCATTCTGCATCTTTTATAAAGCTTTCGTGTTTTTACATTTATCTTCCATCTACCTAAATCCTTTTTTCCCACAAGGCAAGCAGCTTAAAAATTCTGTGCATTTTTACAATACAAGCCATTATCATCGTTATCATCATCATCAATATTTTCTTTCCAGTAGAAAGCGGAATAGTAAAACGTGTGTAAAATAGTCTCCCGAATAGTAAAAAGCTTCCACTTTCTCATTATTATTTTAATTCTCCTTCTAGTATGCAAAGTAGCGTGTACTCATAGTTTAGTGAAATGGTAATGAGTATGCATGGATTTTACACAGATGACCTAGTTGGTTTTCTAGAATAAAATTGACGCAGAGTTTTGGTCGGGTGATATTTTTGTCACTTGGTGAGCACTGCGGAACAACCCTAAAAGTTAGTCTGGCATGAAAAAAATGGGCATTTACGTGGAAAATTGGGAACTTGTAAATTTATTCACCTTGAATTACCAGCACTGCACAGTAAATATTAATCTGTCTGCAGGCTATAGTAAACATGTTTATTAGCTCTACTATCAAACCACATCAGTAAAAAATGCCGTGTAAGCTTTCTTTTTGTTTAATTAACAACACCAATTTCCATTCATGTTTTACTAAGTTGTTTGCCAACAAGGTTTGGAGAGAAAATGGCCCAAAATTAGAATAGAGTTTCCCAATGCCAAGCCAATCGTCATGTATTTTCTTCCAAGCTGTTGTATTTTATGGGGAAATTGGTGGTTAAAAATGGCTGTGTATTTTCCTACTTTCTTTTTTTCTCTAGTTTTTCTATACATGTTTATGTGTTTGTATAATGTGTAATGACTGCATATTTACTTTTTTTGGAGACATGCCATCATCAGAGCACACGTCACGTGTAAAGACCTTGTTTCTTTTTATTTGAGAGACAGAGAAACAAGCGTCATTACACGACACAAGAGTCAATAGTAAAAGTTGATTTTGCCAATTGCCAATTTTCCCTGGTTTCCTCTCTAATAATACCCACACAATTTTTAGAATGAATGGGGAAAGACGAGAGAGCTTGAAAAGTAAATTGGGATAATGTGAAAACACCCAATTACATTACAGCTATATAAATTCTTCGACAACTACAGTCATGTAAGGAGTACACACCTATATCTGATCACATCATGCTCGTGGGCGAACTTGAGATGCCAAACGCTGCCAGACTTATACCAAAACTCTGAAACCCAACTCAAATTCACTAAAAAATTCACTCTTGTTTACATAACGTGTTGTTTTCCCCGTCTTAAGATAAAAATCCGTTTTATTTTCTCTCAATAAATAGCAAAACATATAAAACCAATTTCTGCGTGAACCCTAAATCAACAAAACTGATCTTGTATCTTGGAACCAGATACACAATACAATTTTATTTCCAATTCAGAGTTTCCCAATAAAAGAGTTAAATTTCACATAACAATTTTCCAGTTCTTGTAGAATGTGGGATAAACAATAAAAACTTAATTCAAAATGATGAAACGTGTGCTGCGTTATCTTTGACCTTCTTTATTTATCCGGGTAAAAACCGCAACGCAGACAGTGGTATAAATTGTAAACTAAATGATACGGGTTTCTTGAGTACTTTTAAAAATCATCATTGTAAATTGCCATTCTAATAGTAAGTGGAATTCAAAATGCTTTTACCGAATGCCCAAAATTGTATATCTAATTGTCTCCCGGCTAAAAGCTCGGGTTTTTAAGCTCAGGCTCAACCAAGCAGTACAAACACAACAAAACCTTTTTCCTGGAAATTCTCTTTGATTTCAATTATTATCATTTCCAGCAGCGTTTGAAGTTACCACCAGTATCATCAAACCCAACATAAAATGTATTGCTTTTGACTGGATCGTCATCATCATCAACATCAATACCACCACAAAACCCACTCAAGGATAACTTTCCACTTTCAAATATGAAATAAGAAGAAATTAATCTTCCAGTAAAGCCTTTTCATTTTATTTTATCAAAATTGCCAACTTACACATAAAATCCCCGGCATACCAGCCAATACTAATGCGCCAAAACACTTCCACCGCGGCGACCATAAACACCACGACAATGTCCGCAATACAAAGATGCAACAGTAGTCTGTTCATTGCTGTTGAGCGTTTTCTCAGTCTTCGCCACACGGACAGAAACTCAATTAAATTGCCCACAGCAGCCACAAGAAACACAATTGCGTAAGCGTAAATAATAGGCCATGCACCGGGCGAAACTTTAGTAAAAACGTCGGGCAAGACAAAATCATTATTATCCCCCGAACCACCGTTTCTACTAATTCCAAATGGATTATCTGTTGAAACAGTCACCAGATCATTTCCCAGAGAAATGTTTAGTGAAGATGGCACTTGAACTTCCGTCGTTTCCGTGTCATTCTGATTATTACTAAATTCCAGTTCGGGTAATAGCCAACTTGCCTCTGTAACATTTCGGTGGGTAAATGGAGACTGCATTTTTCAAAAAAGGCAAAAAGTTCACAAAACTAGTTTCTTTTCAATTTTTTTCCAAAAATTGACTTTTAAAAAACTTATCACAATTTAGTTTCCTGATTTTGATCACAATTAACCTTTTTCTCAAGCCAATCGACAAAGTCATTACCCGGATTATAAAATCCGGGTTTTAATATTTTGCGTACGAATAGCTAACAAGTGCACTTTTAGTAGAAATCATAATGCCCGTCTGTCCAAAATTTTCTTCTGGTTCGGCCAACTGAACACTTTCACCGCCAGACGGATACTGACTGGAAAAATCATACTGAGCTCTGAACTCTACTCTGCGTGGTGAAAGCTGGGCTTTCTCTGCTTCTGCAAATAACAGCAGTAGAAGGGGCAAGCCGCGTAAGGAAACAAAGTAGTGAAAGTTGGAATGATGATGATGATTATGATGACGATGGCTTTTCTTATGGTAAAGTTGTGGAAAATAGTAAAGGTTCAAACAATGACAGAGACGCCCACCGTTTTGATGAGGAGAGTTCCATGCATATAAAATTAACGTGTTTTTCTTGTTCATTTTGTGGGATACGCATGTAGTCAGTTGTAATAGGAAGAAAACAAGGTGCTTTCACCAGAAAAGAGAAAGCAATTTCGTTAAAAAGTCGATCAGACTTTTTTAGCTTGGGTTGTAATACACGTATATAGACATTCTCCTAAGTAAAAATGTCAAATGCTAAAGTTTTAATATGAGATTGGCAATTTAATGCAAATCATTTCTATTTGATTCACGTTCAAGCTATCTATTTCGGTAAAAAAGGGGATTAAAGTTGAAATGGGCTTTTTATATTCCTCAATGCTGACTTTTGACAGTTTATAGCTGTCCACTTGGTATTTTTTGCGGTGTGCGTATAATAAAGTATTCTGTTTTTGATGGGTTGATGTTCATGTGCTCAAATAGGAAATGGAATTTTCCTGTAGTAAGTGCAGTAAATGTTTTAAACACTGTCATTTTATTATAGACCTGTTGGGGTTTTACAGCTTTTTTTGAACCGCTGATAAAACTACAATTTACAAGGAAATGAACTATAAAACTGTGCAAAGTGCAAAGCACCTCTAAATTTTATATGCTTTAATGTTCGTGTTACGCAAAAACGAGTAGCCGCAAAGTGTTCATACAATTTGCACCACACACACACTCGAGGTGTTTTTCCCAAGTTTAAAAATTGTTTGCGATGGACATTGCAGATTGTGGTAATAAAATGAAGGTAACACGTATTCATTCTAATTTCTACACGCAAGCAAACCGCTCGGGCAATTACGGGTTAATGTACGTGTAGGTCATTTTATTAGACACTTTGTGTTTCTAGCAAAATAATGAATTCCTTGTTCTTGTCAGTATGCTACACTTTCCACGACGATACATTATTCACACGAGAAACTTATATCACCACATTTCAACTTTTTCACAAGGGAAAACACTTTTCGAACACGAAGTAAAGTGTACAAAGGCTAGTGAGTAGTGACCAATTTGGTTTTTCAAATTAACTATTTGTTAAAAAAAGGTATGCTCATTCGAAAAGATTATTTAAATTGAGATAGCTGCCTAAACGTTGAAACACTGGAAAAAAAATTCTCAAATATGAGTTTGATGTCGTGTTTGTTAAATTTTGCTTTGGTTGTACGCAAATAAATGGGTTAGTGGATTTATGTGGGTTTTCAAGTAGGCTAGATGCGAAACACCATTATCTTTCAATGAATTGCATGAGGTCTCTGGGCATTCTTTCAAAATGGAATGTATTAATCCGCGATGTAACTGCAGCTAAATAATTTCGATATGAGTGAAATACAACCAAAGCCGATATTAGACAAGCATAAAATATTCATGTGACTTCACATGTGGCTGTCGTTTAAAAAATTGAATGTACATTTTAAAGTATAATACCTATGCACTGAACTAAGGTAATTTGGACGAAACCCAATAAAAAACCTCTTTCTTTCTCCATATACCCAAGAAATATTTTTGCAATTTTTGATAAAATCATGCCTTTAATCTTTTGCCAAATTGCATGGATGGACGGGCATGCAGAAAATTCACGAAAAACTGAAGAACTTCCAACCAACTATAAATAGAGAGGGAGTTTAACCGTAGGTTAACAGACAACCAGCACAGTCTTTCTGACACGCGTTCTTTTTCTACTGTCGAGACCATTTCAAAATGCTTCGTTTGTCTGAGATTTTGGCTTTGTGGGATACAGCTCCAGATAGCAATAATATTCAAGTACAATGTTTGTCTAATCCTAAAATATACTAATTTAAAACAAATGCTTTTATTATGCATGTCTTGTCATGTTAATGCTAAAAGAATATTAATGCGTCTACAGAGACTAACTCAGAGATACAGTAAAAGAGAAGGATTAACCTTGAACCATAAATTGCGGCTTAGCGTAACCATTACTAGATAAATCCTTTCTCATTTCACAATGAACATCTTTTCAAAACTATAATGCTCTTGAACTCTCAAGTGTTTTCCATCAAAAAGGGAAACGACTGACACTGATGCATAGCGTGTGGCATACCAGAAAAAGATTTTTATAAGACTTATAAAACTTACAATCAGACAGTTCAGGAAACCCGTTAGTTATAACCGGTATAAATTTATTTGACACAAAAAATTATAGTTCATTTTTATAATATATTATGCTTATACCGATGTACACGTAGTACATATAAAAATTCTTCATATTA
Organism: Entomobrya proxima; assembly: GCA_029691765.1. NCBI lineage: Eukaryota > Metazoa > Arthropoda > Collembola > Entomobryomorpha > Entomobryidae > Entomobrya > Entomobrya proxima. The sequence goes on along the minus strand of CM056170.1, from coordinate 20,727,251 downwards.
TCAATTATCATAGAAAACATATTACTTAAGCTTAAATAGACAGAAAAATAGCTGGCAATATACATATAATTTAATACACAAATAGACAATAGACCAAAACAATAGTTGGCATAAAATAAATATTATTGAAGTATGTTTAACCGCATTATAATTTTCATAATCATAACCTGCATGACATGAAGAACGTATTCATTACCTATCATTTTTACGTATTATTGTAATTACTGCAAACACAGGGATACGTGCATAAATATAACTTCTACATAAATAAATAAATATCACTGTACCCATCTAGATTTATTGATTATTAATTATACACCATTTAAAGATGGCCAAGGTTGATACTTGTGTATTTTACCTAAAATTACAGGTATTCATATAGCCAAGCCAGTTGTTAGTTAAACTTGGAACTGGGATCTTGATATTTAAAGTGGAAGCTATAATGTACTCTTATTAATTACTAATATTTTACTGTATTATTGGCAATATGCAAAATTTGTGTGTGTAACTTCGGCTTTCAATTAAAAAGCAATGTTAAACAATAAACTGGAAAAAACAGTTAATACAAACTTGTGTAATATTAGCCACAACTAATAAATTTAAACATTTGGTGTGCATTTGCATTCACCATGTAGGTTTAAATAAACGAAGCGAAGAAATTTATAACATTTTTATATCTGAAAAAGGAATAAAGGTGTTGCATCAATATAGTCTAAAACACTTTTAATTGTAAATCACTTTTCTGAAATTCGCAAATTCTTCCTTTTGAATTTCCCCTCATTTATCGTATTGCTGCCATTGCATATTATATTGCATTGTGCCCTACTTAGCAAATTCAGCCGTTTCGTTTTGAAAGAAATGTTTGATTGATTGGCAATGTAATAAAATCAGTCGTTATATAGATTTTTTGAAGAATTACTTTGATAGATAGCAGGACAGTGTATTTCAACAGCTATGTATACGCTCTGTAATAATCTTTCTACGACTATTCAAATATCTACACTTATTGCCTATTCCCACAGCTTGTAAAAATACTTCCGCAACTTTCAAGGTACACAGAACGGTACTAAATATAGTAAATAGGCACACGCCTAGCTTAGAATTACAATTTAAACTAATTTGTATTATTTACAAAACTAACTAATTTTAAATACAGTACTTTTCTCAAGGCTACTACTTAACCCGACAATTTTCAAAACAGAGTTAACATTTAATAACAGTTTTAATGAGAACAATAAGTTATAAGCATGAGCATTTTCGACAATTTTGTTTGAGATAAAATCGCGACCTCAATTTGGATGGTTAATTTTCGAAACAACTGACTAGCAATACAATATAAACTTATTAGTTTTTACTTATTAGCTTTGAAATAACAAATATTTTTGTTGAGACTTGAAAAATATTTTTAAGTTTTCATAAACAGTCAATATTCAACAATGTGGCATTTGTAGTAAATATTTTTTATTTGCACTCAAGCCATAAATATTTATAAATTGTCAATTGACGACACAGAAAAACAGGGTATTTTTTATACAGCCGCAGACTGTTGTGGCGAATGAGTGCTAAACCTGACCCTAGTTTTATTCGTGGTACAATTACACGAAGCATTATTATAATTTCTCAAAATCACCGCATCACTCCTATGCTCAGGTTCCTTACAGGTTTCCGTAGCCTGTTGTTTCCTCTTTTTGCAACTTTCATTCACTCCATAAACCAATGGATTAGCAATAGAGTTGGCCACCGCCATGATAAATAGCGCGTCTTGAATATTTCCGTCTAAACTGGTGGCCGACTGCTCATCAATGAGATACCTGGAAAAACAGAAAAAAACCACAAAAATGAATTTTATATAAACTTTGGCCTTAATTAAGCTTTTGCCAAACAGCCCAGTAGGCACTATTATTTTGCTCATTTATTATTTCCCTTCTGTTCTAAATTCAAGTCATCAATCAAAGTCTGCGTCCGCTTTGAAACCCTTCACAATTCACAATGCTTTCCCATTCATTTTACTTTTCTCTACCTACTTACTTCTTTACCCATTCAATTCTTAACAAAACTCAGCATGATTCCTTTTTTCATTTAAGCGGTTTATTCTTTATCTTTTGAAACATCTCTGCTTTCTTTTGGTTTTGTAGTATTTGTAGTTGTATGAGCAAACAATAAAAGCGCAACGGGAAGCATTCTAAATCGGCATTTTTTGTTAACACAATAGACATAGTACTCACCAAGTGGAAATCAAAATGTATGGACTCCAACAAAGCACAAACGCCAGCACAATTGTAAATGTTAGCTTGAGGGTTCGCAGCTTCGCACGCTGGAATATAGGCACACCATTGCGTCTTAGGAAGGATTCGCCGTTCGAACCTAAAAATCCAAAGCAAACGTGTGTTTTTAATGCAATAGGTAAGCAAATACTACAACGCCGCATTTATGAATTTAGCTATTATAACTTACGATTTTCGCTCAGGTAGCCCGCAATCTTGACAATAATTGATCCATAAGCAAAAACTATCACCGCCAGCGGAATAAAGTACATCATTGTAACAGAGAGCCAGGTATTTGCTCGTTCGATTCCCGGCCACCAGAGGGTAGAGCATTGGTGAAATATCGGGTAGTACGGGTGCGTCTCTTCCCGAAACACGATACTCTACACAAAAACAGAACAAAGAACATGATAATAATGATAACTCTCTGAAAGGATAATGAACTACATTGCCAGTCTACACAAAATGTCATAATATCCCTGTTACGTAATAAATCACTGTCTGGTTATTGTTCAAAAAGGAGAAAGGTTTTTTTTCTACAAGAGAAAATCATTAAAAATGATACTAGACGAGCTTATTGCGGTGCTGGTGTGTATAATATTGCATTTGGGTAATTTTGCTTTGGCTGATCAATTAAAATATTTTGTATGAACCCAAACAAAAGAAGCGTACAGCATACCGATCAGCGTTTTGTACAGCGTATCGTTAAAATTCTATAGCTTGCCAGCTGCACAACTGTCTACTTTTCTCTGGTGAAAGTTGTGAAAGTTGCTAATGTAATTCGCAACAGAAAAGAGACACGGGGCAACAAAAGACTTTCTTCTTGAATAACCTTTTCTGTTCCCAGTTCCCACACCACAAACAACTCAGCAGTCTATTTCTTGTCCATCCAAAAAGGAAATTTAATTACTTTTTACTATGGCTCAATGGCTCATTTTAATGACATCCCCACCACCCGTCTCTCTAGCTTCAAATTTTACTTTCTTGTGGGTTATGGGCTATTTGCGTAAAAGTTTAAATAAAAGTTCAAGCTCAAGTTTGCAAAATAAAGTATTTAGGTCAGCCCAACGAAATATTTTACACCCACACTTTCAATAGCTTTTTCCGTTTGAATGCCTCCTTTGAACCGTGTAGGAGGAGAAAACAATAGAAAATAGCTTATAGCTCATCTTTTTAGTGGCAAACTTTCACTGTAATAAAAGGGGATTTTACAATCATCAAATTTATTGCTGTTTTGTCTACTTCTTAGAAATTTTGGTGAATGGAAATGTATTAAAATTTAGTGAACAGTGAAAATCCAAACAACGCAATAGCGATAACGATCAATATTACAAGCTATATATATTCAAACTTTATCTCTGTGCTTAATGCTCACGTGTGACTATGCATAAAAATTTTTGTCACAGGAACAGTTCCACAGTAATAAAAAGCGTTGAGCCATAGTGTATCAACCCAACTAGCCAAATAATACACTCCAGAAAATGCTTGAACAGAAAAGTGCCTCGGGACATGACCATGAAAACCAAACCACAATCCAAAATTGGAAAAATATGCACTACCTATTTTTCTTTATAGCTTTATTCTCACCTGCGGAATAGCACAGATTGCTGCTGTGGCCCAGGCTGAAATCAGCATAATTTTCACTCTCCTTGAAGCGTCTATCACGCGAAGTGGGTATACCACGGCATAGTAGCGGTCCAAACTGATGCAGATTATCATTAGGCTACTTAGATAGAGTCCAAAGGCTCGGGAAAACATGACAGCCTTGCCTGCAAAAATTCCCCAAAAAATACATTTAATACATTTTCATTTTCTCAAATTACTGGTCAGATCCAGTTGCCGCTCCGTAACAACTTCTCATTCTCTTTTAGAAATTTGCTACTTTTCTCCTTCAAGTGTTTATCTCTTTGTCACGCATTCTTTAGTCTCAACTAGCCAAAAAGCATTTAGCACGTGAAACAATAGCCCTGTTCAATTGGCAATGCCACTTATTTAACCAGAATATCCATCTCAAAGACAAAACTCCAATTTTAGCACGTCCGACCGTCCTCCCTTCCAGTTTATCTTACAATTTGATTGAAATACCCAAAAGCCTTTTGGGTTAGTGAGAACATCTACGCAGCAGACAAGCTGTCATTAAACCAGTTTCCTGTTCGTGATCAAAAAGCAGTGGGTTTTCTCCTCTGAAAGCTTTTTTATATCTTCTGGGAAAATGGAACATTTTCAATAAAAACTAGTAAGGCGTTTACCATGAAATGATGCAGCACGTATAACGTGTGCTATCATTTCCGTTAGATCATCATGCATGTCCATTAAGGAATTTAGGTACTTTGTAAAAAGATCAAGTATTCAAGGCTAATAAATGCATATAAAATGCTTTTCCCCTGTCATCAGGCATTTAATGAGGCGACAGCCTGTTCCAAAATCGATTTTCATAAAATTACGTGAAAAGCAGAGGCGATAATGGACCCGTAATAACTTTTTCTAAGCTGACATTCTAAAAAGCCTTAAAATTCACTTAAAAACTCTTTAAAATTTTCTTGACTTCTTGAGTCTAATGGACTTACACATAAAGTTGCCCGCATACCAGCCAATACTAATCCGCCACAAGACCTCCACCGCAGCCACCATAAACACCACTATTAAATCCGCAATGCACAAGTGCAAAAACAGCCTGTTCACCGGACTATTTCTCGCTCTCAATCGCCGACAAACCCAAATCAGCTCGCAAAAGTTGGCAATTGCGGAAATAACAAAGACAATAAAATAAGCGTAAATTCTTGGCCAAGCGGTTTCATCCACAACGCGGTATTCATCAGGTAGGTCGGCAATGGTTAGGGTGCGATTGCTAAATGGCCTGGTGTCCAGCAGTGGAGGGCTAATGCCCGGATGACCACCCAGACCAATGCCATCCGGAGAAATAATGTAGCCATCATTTTTATTATTATGAAAAGTGGAGCTTGTCGTTGTCGTCGGTGTTTGAATTCGAGTACTGGCTTGGTTATCATCATCTTCCTCGTTGTAATAATCATTAGCACCCAGCGTGCTATGCCCATTTGGGTAAAATGATAATGTCGAGTCATAATAAAATCCTGATGCTGGAGTGGTTCCGATTACAAACTCCGCTGCTTTTTGCTGGAAGCCCAGTCCACTACCTAGACTTATCAAAGCACTTAGCGAGACGTTGGTATATGGCTCAATAAAACCAGCCATTATTTATTTTTTGAGCTGTAACAGTATTTCTCTCGTATTTCTAGTTCAGTTTCCTATTTCAACAGTACATTGTACAGAAAAAAAACTGGTTTTTATTGTAAATCCTGTGAAATACAAGTACAAATGCTGAGAACTGCGCCACATGCTTTTGATGATTTTTGTATTACGCGTTCATGAGAATGTGGCTTTAAGTCATGCCACAATGGTTTCATTGTTAACCGGGTATAAAAGCACTGTTGGGTTTTTTGTTATATGGGCGTGCACACAATATATTTTTTGGAAGATTTTATTGTTGTTGTTGAGTTGATAGGTATATCAGTATACAATTTCACTTAACTTTTAGTACTTCACAAGCAACGCGTGTGATTTTTGCCTTTCAAGTTGTTTCTCTCTGCAAGGCACAAATACAAACAAGTTGACTTTACTCAGAGGAGTGGAAACGGGCAAACGGGAAAAGGAAACAAAGTTTGTGAAAAGGAGTGAAATCCTTTTTGGTTTAATTACCACATAGGCGACAACTGGAGTTGTGGAAGGCGGAAGGCTTTTTTTCAGAGATTTTTATCACTGCCAACAACACCAAACAACAAGCCAACTTGTTCTGGAAAAAAGAAGTTCAGAGCTGAAAAAAATAAATGCTGTTTGAAGGCCGTACTTTCACTGTTGGATGCACATGTTTATGAAAAAAATAAAATTGTTTGGGGATTAAGTTTGAAAGAGAGAGCTTTGTGGGTGGTATTTCCAAAAAAATAAATAAGCACTTATTTTCTTTCAAAGTCAGATTTTTGCTGACATCCACCAAAAAATTGATTCACTTATTTATATTTTCTGCGTAGTAATATCAATACACACACTTGCACTTTACAAATAGCAAACCGCACATTCGCACAAATAGAAAATAAATCTTGTTTCCTAATCCCACGCAGGAAACCGGTGAAACACAAGCCTATTTCTGGAAATATTCTGTTTATTTAGCAGATTATACTTGTTTTTGCCTTGCTCACTGGTTCAAAACAACATTAATAACCTTTCCCAGCACTTTTTGCCTTTTGGTATTCCGAAATAAATGAATAAAACTAATAACGAAATCAAATCAATAGATAGCACACTGTTGTTCCTGTATAGTTAGCAAATGTCAGAGGAATACGGAAACGAGCATAAAATGCCTCGCAAGGTAAACAGCCAGAAATGTTGAAATCTCATGGGCATTTAGAGACAGAATGTTTTGCTCTCTCACAACACACTCCACTTTTGCACTCCTACTATTTTGCTGTTTTGAATGTAGTAAAATTTTTTGTGCTTATTTATTGTGCTGACACAACAACTGGAGAAAGCCCACTGGAGAAAGTAGATGATCCTTAGCAAGTTTTAGATTCTAGTTCCTTCAACCAAGAATATATTTATGTAAAGTGCCCCTCCAGCCTTTTTACAAGAGGTACTTTTCCTCACAACTTTCCTTTTCCTTAGTGTGTCGCTTTTCCTGTGTCATTCCTAGTGTCCGTCGTAGACTCAAGTGACAGGAGAAGGGAAGGACGCTGGAATCTTATGGAAAATGCAAATGCCTACGCACCCACACCCTACAACAGCCAAACAAACTTTAAAGCTTTCTCTTCCTTTCTTTAGCCACTACCAAAAAATATTTCTTTCTTCTTCTTCGTCGTTTTCTAAAACTTGTTGTGTTCCTTTTTGCAATGCAAAATTTGCAAAATACTAGTGGTTAGCATAGCTACAACAAAGACCATTTAAATATTTTGTTCTGGGTGCTCGCCCTACAAGATCTGGTAAACTAATGAAGCTATGTAGGGAATGCTATGGCTTTTAATGCTGCTTTTTGTGCAGCGATTGCTTATTTACCCTTTTACTTTCTCTCTAGAAAGCAGAGAAAAAGCTTTACGAGCTTGTGTGCTTGTCTTCTGCTTTCTCCAGCTCCAGCAACAGCATTTTCATCTTCTATAATAGATTGGGTTTTTGCGCAACCAGTCAGTCAGTCAGTGAGCTTAGTCCAAGCAACACTGACACTAAACCCTTTTCTCTTCACGTCTGTCTACTGTCTGGCTATACTATTGGGAAATAGAAGATGAGACACAATTTTAGGAAAGAATGGAACATTGAATGAGTCTAGACCCAAAACGAAGAAGAAGAATATGCCCCTATCTATCTTCTAAACAGACAATAAACCTTTTTGCCTTTTTCAAAAACTTCACATTTTTTGTAATACTTTTCTATAATTTGAAAAATTAATAACGAGCATGATGATACGCGACGATTATGATGAATCCATTCTTATTTTGTATTTTCATTTTTACTCAAGTTTCTTTCATTACGGAAAAATGGTCGTTAGCTGAGTGCTCACTGCTCAGTGTGTACAATTTTTAGATTACAGTAAACAATGACAGGAACAACTGATTTCTTCCTAAAGTTTATGAACGTCCTGTGTTCCTTAAGAAATGTGTATGGTTTTTGTAAGGGAAAAAAGTTGAAAATTATAAATCACGGCCTGGATCTCACATCGTACCCATGGTAGATTTCTCTGTAATGCTATAGCAAACGATATAAATGATGAAGTAGTTTAGTCTATATTGATCATGTTGATAAGCCGTTTCCAACTTCTAACACACGAGTAATATCTACTTTTCTTCTGATAGTTAAGTGGTTCCACAATTTTTTTCTTATTGTTTGCAATGCCCATCATCTACTATTCTCTCTTGTTATCACCGTTTCATCCAAAATTCATCAAAGTAAAAGCCTTCCCAAGAAAAGTTTGTCTTGTTTAATGGAAAATGCATTTTGCTCTTTGTTTCGATCATAGCGGTAATAACGTTTGGTTTGCAAAATGCACTTTATCACAGAAAATATAGAAAATAAACTGGAAACTAAATGAAATCATATACACGAGCTATGGATAATGGGCAAAACTTTATTTCAAACTTTGAAACGTTTTTGCGTAATTTCCAACTTCCAATTTGCTTTACAAGCTTTGTTTTATTTAGTTGAGTTAATTTCCTTTTCCAGTTTCCAGTGCAAAAGTTAACTGGCTTTTTGCAGCATTGTGGCAATTATTTGCAAACTTTTGCCATATCTTTTCCAGCTAACTAGCTAAAATACACAACTGCAAATTGTTTTGCTTACTGCAGCTAATAAAACTGTTGTTCAAAATGTGTTCAAGGAGAGAAAAGATTTGTTGCAAAACTTACTCAAGTCATTTGCTAGAGTACGTGTGCATCTAGGTATCTATTTTGAATTGTACGTGTGGTTTCAAGCGCGTGTGTGTAGTGGCATCGATTTCCATAAAATTGCCATTTAAAAAGATTATAGAGCCACCCGCAGCACAAATAAAAGAGCATTAAAAACTAGACAAGGTGCAGGGAATATATATAAAGCTGTTCATCTAATTGAGCCGAAATAACTACCCTTTCACAAATCACTTGGTATTCAAAAGCGTGAAGTTAGTATGCACATAAAAGCGCAGTGCGGGTAATAAATAAATAAAATGTATAACATTCCATTAGTTGTGGTTCGTGTTGGATTTTGCACTAAAATAGTGGCACTATCAAGTAGCAAAGGCATGTGGGTGGGTGTGGAATATGGCAACGGCGACACAACCGCTTCTGGGCATACCAACCTAAACAAGACATTATCTACTTGCCTTTTCCCCAATAAAAGTTGCCATTTATCAAAAAGGATGATTTTCCATAAAAGAGCTTTATCTCTTTGCATGGTCACACGAGGCATTATGTCCACTTTAATGACTAATGGATCTGGCGGCGGTAGTAAAAAAGGAAAAGGTTTCCGTAGTATATAGAGTAATCAAATCTTCACACGTTTGAAAATCTCGGATTTTATGGCAAAAAAAGACAACAAGTGTCTAACTAAAGTGTTTTGGGAGTCTCTTATGGCGTCTGTCTAAAAGAAGAATAAAAATACATTGAATGGTTTTAAGTATGTCGTTAACATTCTATGGCTTGATCAGCATCTTAATAAAAAAAAGGGATAGAAATGAATAACAACCAGTTTTATATTCCAAGCACTTTTTATTTGTCAACCAGAGAAAAACTTTGGATTTGGTATTTTTTGCAAGAAAAATAAGAGTGTAATGTACTTTGAAGGTTTTATTCGTTTTTAGGTTTGGAGAAAGTTGCAAATATCAGAAAAAGTTTGGCCATTATCGATTTATGCAAATTGGAATGCCACTTTTTCCAATGGTTGATGGTGATTTCCCAAAAGCTATTATAAATTTTTGGGATTAGAATTTGGAAATGCCTTTGGAATAAAGTAAAGTTGCTGTGCACGTGCTAGTCAGTATTATGTATGCCTACTTAGTATTTTCTGGTTGAGTTAACAGAATAAACTAGAAAGTTTTTAAAAATAGTTGACATAATAAAAGTAAAAAGTACAATGAAATGAAGTAGATGATTTCTAGGATAAAACTTGATACATGTTTTTGGGTACACTCAAGGAGATTTTTAAAGGTTAGGGGTTAGGGTAGTTGCAATGTGGGCGATTTTAGCGAAAGGTTTATTAGTTTATACATTGTTAAGCATTTCAAGAACCCGGATGATCTGTTTGATCACTATAGCTACTAAGATGTCATAATATCTGTAACGCCGTCAGCCTCCAATCCAAACACCTTTTACTATACCCAAAGGCTACTTTCGGATGACATTGCTAAATTCCTGCACGTGAAGCAGATCAACTACACACGAGCTGTCTCATCGTTAAATAATTTGCATACGTATTAAATAGTTTGTTTTGCATATTGTCAACATTACCAACCAAATTACTAAAAACTGTACAAAATACATTGTTCTTACTATAATACAGGCAGCTAACATTTTCTTTACATTACATAATAATAACAACTCACTGCGAGTAATTATCAAACAGATTCAAATTTGAACATCAGCATTCTTTTACTTTCCAGTTTCTGCAGAAATTCACGAAGTGTGCTGTCTTGCTTAAATCCCATTTCTATCATAGTCCCTCATACAAAATACATGGAGAAAGGTACAGCGAAACATATTGAATAGGTCGTGATATGAAAGCATAGTAGTACCAGAGTCACAATGACCATGGGCAGAAATATCATTCGGGAATTACTTATATAATTAATACTCGCAAGAAGATCAATTAGCAGTAATAGCACTCATTCTGATAGATTAGTTATTACAAAAACAGAAAAAAATCAGAAGTTAAATCACAAGTTTCGATTATTGTGTGAATTCCAGTCACATCATTCAAACCTGCTTTCGAATTTCAAATAAGTGTTTTTACATTAAAAATGAATGAATCAACATGAAAATGGTTTTGGTTTGAATTCGAAACCATTACAACATGCAAAGCGTTCAATGTGACATATCCTCGTCTAAAGATTTCACCGCGTAATTTTGTGGCATGCTACATCTCCATTCAATAATCTTCCTTTCTCCTTTCCCTCCGGCTAGACACCTTCTCGAATGAAGCTTGCGTTTTCTGCGTAGCGATTCGACATGCAAAGATAATGCCCTGTACTTTCGCCAGAGCTTACAGATTTTTTCAGGAAGCTCAATCTCTTTCCTGTCGTCTTCATATCAAACCTTTATAATATTTTCACATTTGACATTTAGGTACTAGGTACTTCAGTTGTGTCACACTGGAGGACTGAACTGGTGTATACAAACCCGTATACTTATTTCTCCCAGTTACAAATGTACTTAAAACGATTATTTTCACCAGAATGATTTCTGTTTGCTTTGTACTACACTACTCTACTCCATCGTGTGGTGTTCCATGAGAATTTTACAAGTACGGGCTTTTCGATTGCATAACATGACTATTGTTACATGTTAAGCTGTGTTGTACAACGTGACATTATATAAACTGGAAAATGGATTTGTTTGAACAAATCAGTATTAAAATTGTAATGTAGGCTTAGCTGCTAGCGAGAAAACTTGATATTTTATTTGCGATTTTACCAAGTACTTGATTTGATGAATGAATTATGCTTGGACTAGTTCAGAGTTCACTGTAATTTTGTATGTGTATGATTGATTATGAATTGTAAACAGATTTTCCGTTCCAGTCAGACGAATAACTTCGAAATTTCACATAAGTAATTTTGTTAAACTGTTCTGAGTCTTAGGTGAACTACTATGTGCCCTGGACAGACCAACCTGAAGTCACGCACACGCAAACCCTCCATTATGCAAATATTTTTTATAAAAAGACCTCACCAGTCACCATGTACCAAACTGCACGTTGCACTACCATTTCATCTAATTCCCATAATTTAACCCCTTTCATAACGGAGTGCCTTTCCCCGCACTTAATTATAAATAATTAGTGTGATGAAATGATTTTATCTCCTTTTGAAAATTAATTGCTTCATTTTGTATTCCAGTTCCATTCATTGCACAAAGTAGTCACGTTACATTTTCCACCATTGCTACAAGGCAAGGCTACAAGCTTCATTAAATTACTTTCATTTATTTTGTTCCTAATTTGCATAAATAATCCAATCCACCTCCTATACTCCACTACTTCTAACTCTCTAAAAAACGATTAGCAAAAGCGTAACCAAAATTTATATGTATATCCGATTGCTTTTCCTTTCTCAATTTTCTGTGTGATCTTCCTAAACTTTCTTAGTTGGATTTCCTCATTAGAAGATAAACTTTCTTTTAGTTCAACAAAAGTTGAAGAAAATACGGATGGAATCATTAAAAATCTAAAGAAAGTCTACAGCCTGCTTGACACGTTTTGATCTTTACAACTTTTTATATAACTTTTTGCCTGAGAATATTATAAAGTGTGGGTAATAGTCCATATCCTTCCCATTAGCTGTAGGCCTCGTCTTCATTCTGATGCATCTCGTTATGCTCGATCCACCAACCAAGTAGTTAGGGATACCCTGTGTACCAGCACCAGCCTCCAGTAAAAAGGAAATCCTTTCCAATAAATAATGCAAAATTCCATTACACATTTCCGTCATAGAAAAATGAGTAGGGTATAAAAAGCCAAAAAGAAAGCTGAATAAAACAGCTTTTGTGGCTTTTCCCACAAAATTTTAAAGTGCCATGTTCATTCTTCTTCTGACACAATCCTCACCACAAAATCCTACGTATTTTTCTTTTCTTTCCATTCACTACACTGCTGCTTCCTTTTACCAAAATGATACCTGTCAAACCAACAACTGACGCCAGCAAAGCCACTGCACAAAAGCCACCTAATGATCGTACTCCTTCTTCCCCTACTCAGCAGTCTCCCAAACCGTCACCCTCGTCATCCGGGTACTTTAATCATCCAGCAGCGTCATCCTCCAAAGCCAAGTTTAAAGGGAGCAAGCTACCCGGTGCAATTCGTCACATTACCAAAAAGGCTACACCAGCACCCGGTCCATCAACAACAACCTCAACATCACCAACTGCGTCACAACCCACTCCATTCCTAATAATTTTAGAGGAAGGCACAGATGTGCCCGTGTTCTGGACCGGGGAAAATCCCAGCCCGATGATTAAATGGGGCCCTTCACTAGACCAAGAGGCAAATCTCAAGCTGACCTTCGGCACGGTGCAAGACTTTCTTTCATTTTATGCGGTAAAAATGCAGCTGCAAATATTATAGCTTCAAGCTTTTAAAAAATGAGAAAATTACTTGTTTTTCGCATGATATACTATGCATCTTCTACTCAAAAAATGCAGGCAGGAAGATATTTGCGAAAATGCTCAATGAGTTTGCAAGCCTCAAGCACAAAGTACATCAGCGACTTGAAATTGTCCGACCCTTTTTCCAAAATTATGGACCACTACAACAAGGACGGCAGGCCTGTCACTCTGCTGTTGACTCACAGTGGAGAAGAGGAAGAAAGTACGGAAAGACGGATAAAAAATAGCATTTTCTATACAACTATAAGAAAATTGTATGGATATTTTTTATAGGTGGCTACTCCAAATTCACTCTGTTCGTAAGAGAAAACTCGGGTAAGAAAGTGCTCTGGAACGGAAACATTCCCACAAACAAAATGGTAGCCAAACTGAACCAGTCGGATATGGGACTGAAGATTGAAACCTGTCTGCAGAATTATGTCGTAAGATTTTATTGCAGTGAAGAAGCGCACTAAGGTTTATAAAAAATAGATAATAATAAAGCTCTTGTCATTTTTTTCTTTCTAAATCATCTTCCAGGCGAGAGGTTATTTGAGTCAAAATTGTCAAGTGGATCTTGTTAAGGAGTGTAGCGACACCATTCCCCGAACCAGTCGAGAGGAGCTGATCCCAATCTCAATGCAGGCTCTTGTGAGCTCCTTGTTCAAAGGAAATTCCGCTTCTATTGTGATACGCAGTAAAGCGGGTAATGATAGCCAAGCTGCTAGTCAGACAGGTAGGCAAAAAAATAATAAAGTGATAATATTGCTTTTTTCTATCTTGTGACAGCTTTCTCCAGAGTGGAGAAAGTAGGAAATATTATTATTATAAGCTTGTGTGCATTGTGAGTGGGCGCATGCAAAGATAAATATTTGCTTAATTTTCTTCTTGTTATTTTTTCCCTAAGATATTTCCCAAAGTTCGGCCACGAGAATAGCAGTTTTTGCAGTGCCTCCTTCAATGGAATGTAACTGGCTGGGAAAGACATGGGGCGAAATTAAACACGAGGTTAGAGATCTTGTCAATGGGGTGGAGGTGACGTTAAGGGATACTATTCTTGCCACTGATGTATTTACTGATGGTAAAAATAGACAATTAATCATGTTACTATCAAAAGCAGGAAAAAATAGATGAGTTTTTTTTTTGCGTTTCGATTCAGTTTTGGAAAAAAAGCGCACCCTTGAAATAGCCATAAGACGCAGATCTCGCGTGGTAGACGAAGTGTGGCGAGCCTACCAAGCACTTAGAGCCATTCATAATGAAATTTTAGCCGGTAATGCTAATAGTCAAAGCTCGGGCACAGTTTTTCGTCGGGTTAGACCAGCTAGTCAAGTGGTGGTTATTGGAGGTGGTGCGGCTACTGTTAATGGAGGGGATCTGGATAATACCACGTTACAAGTGCAACAAAGTTGCATTGACTTTCTGAGTTCAAGTTTAATTCAGTATGGTTTGGAGCTGGAGATTTATGATGAGGAGAGTCAAGGACTAAGCAGAATTGCAGGGTTTGGGTTTGGCGTGGCAATTGTAGTTGCTATTTGCACGGTGGTGTACTACTGTTAAAAGAAAATAATAAATTGTTGTCTATTTTTAAAAATTAATTTGTGGATTGTCAAGAAATAAATAAAAAATATCTTGTGAATCTTGTGAAGCGTCTATGAAAAAGAGGTAGTTTTTAGAAAGGTGTACAGAGTCTGTACTATAGACAGATATTCAGACACTATTCTCCATGCTATTAAACAGCTTCCCGGAACTTGCTAACAGTGTTTGCACACCCATTATTCCTATCATGTCTCAGGAGACGTACCTAATTATAAGCAAACAGTTTGGGGAATTGAGGAACTAGGTAAAAAAGTTTGTTAATGAAATATTCCGGCTTTCCGGTAATCATATTATCTTGTGCATGACGCAATGTTCTTGGTACTGTGCTAGGTCATAGTCAAGCTAGTAAAAAATTTGTGTGTTATTTACACATCCTTTATAAGAATCCAACTTGCAGGTGCCATATGTCTTGCATAGATGCAATGAATAACATAGCCAAAATTTGCTTACAACAATAAGAAGAAAGCGTTAATTTCCAAGAATTACATCAACTTATTTTGTAGACTTAATATATTCCCTATTGTCACTTGTCCTTGAATGCTGTAGGCGTACTAGAAGGAAGGAAGATGCTTTTTAATAAGCAGCCAGTTCGTTACCAATTAGTATTGTAATTACTAATGATTTGGTGCTTGTTAAGTTATATAATGTTATACAACAAGGTATTGAATGTCAAATGCCACACATTTTTGCTACATGCTTATTAATCAATAGTCAACGTAGATTTCAGTTTTATCATCATCATCGATCAGTTGTGCAGCGTAGCATTCATCATATAGTATGAATGCTGTACTAATTAATAGGTAAATTGTATCTACAGTCTAGACACTGTTCTGTTTAAATATTGAACCAGCCTTAAATTAACAGAAACTTTTATGTTTACTATATTTTCACTTCATATGATAGAAATCAGAATGATACTGATTTGAATGTAAAACTACTACAACTCTTTCCAAACATATCTGCATTGAGTAATGTCACGTCAACATAGAGAAAACAGATAGTGGCGTACTGCATATTTATTTGTAACAGAACTTCATAACCAAAAAAAACTCATTCTAAATTAATCAAACCAACAGACAAATTGCTGGTATGTATTAAATATGCAGCCGGTATTTACTTAATATCTAACATCACACACACAATGCAGGCACCTAATCCTACATCCATCATTCTTTTATTCATCTTAAAGGATAAAATCTATCTAAGCTCAAGGTATATTCTATATACTCACATGTCAGTTTTGTACACGTACTAGTACATTCTTCATTTAACTTTTCAAACACAAAACGCTGCTGACCAACTTCTCAAGTTGGTTATAATCTGTAAAGTACAACGCACAAAGCCATTTCATTCCATCATCTTATATTACTTGCCTTTGTAATCAAGTAGAACCTACAACTATTCTTACTGGACATATTATGAACGTTTTTGTACTTGTGAATTGGCCAGAAAACACATTGCCAGTTTGTATATTCCTACTCGCTTTTAGAATGAAATTGAATTCTTCAAGAAAATCCTTTGACACTCAAGCCATATAGTAAAAACAACATTTACAAAAGAAACGCTTCTATAAACTCTCTGGGAGATCCAACATTCAAAATATTATTTTAATCCGTACAAAGTTAACGGACAAACTTCCATTCATCACAGAACAACATTATTATCAAAGAAAGTTTAGCAATTTGCTTTTATACACAAGTTAAGACGCACATTCATTATGTTATACCTTGTACATTAAATTAAAACTAGTAAATTACTTGCTATTCAAGGTTTACAAAAGTTGTTCTGTAGTACCATAATAATAATTTTATAGAATTTTGGCTCAGCTTCTTGCCATTCTTCACGTTTGGGGTAATAGGAGGCATTTCTAAGAGGTTAGGTTCTTTCCGCACGTTGGCCGTTCCTTGCAAGGATACTGATTTCCAGTTAAATTTGTTATATAAGAAAGTACCTAATTTTTTTTTACAAATTACATAACTCCATTTTATTGCGTCTGCAAAGTTCATTTTTTACTCAATAATTCAATAATCTCGGCTAAGTGGAAAGTTGTGTCCTTAAACAAGCAAAAATGTTTACAAACTTGAAGAATTTATTGTTTGCCAATAATAATTCTTCTTTCACAACGGAAGTAACGCCGCACAATGAACCTGGAAGTGTACCCCTGCCCCTCTCCCTAAACTCTGGAGTAATCACAATCAACCTAGTGGACCAGGATTGTGGTGGTAAGTCAAAAGTTGAAAAGTCATTCACATTTGGCATCGGAAGTAGCAAAAGTTCATAAAGCACATCCGCTTTCGCCCCCGAAAAAGCACACATGCCGCTCGAGGCATTTTTTTCTTACGGGACACGCTTAAATTAATAATACTTGGAAATTCTTGGAACTCTTTTTATTTCCAGTCTTTGTCCTGGTTGTGGGCATGGTCCTCCTGGTTCTAGTCTGCTTGGTAGCCTTTGTTTGGGGAGTGTATGCGGCAAAACGGCAAAAGGATTTTAGCTATACGCTGCGGAGGAACGACCGCAACCACAATCGCCAATATCGCACGTTTAGCATTCAGAGCGATGATATGGAGCCATAATGCCAGGGCGAGTCAGGATCTAAAAAGCATTGAACTTTCTCCAATTTCCACTATAATTTTTTACTAATTACATATGTGATATGCACATAAAAAGCCTACAGAGGGTTTATATTGATTTTATTTCTTGTTGTGTAAATAATCATGCGCTTTGACAATGACAAAATACGTACCTAATTACTTTTAATGAATTTGTATAGAATTTGCTTTTGTGTAAACAGTGATTACTATTCTATTACCTATTTTCGTTTTTGAGTCGTGTCAACCTATCTCGTCGTATTGTAACTGATAATATATTTATTTTTAGCTGAAATGACAAAGGGAGCTTTTAAAAGAATGCTCATGTGAATAGACATGTAAGGACGTTTACCAAAAATAAAGACACATCCTGTTTGTGTGGGTAATCTTATGACAGGGCGTGATAACATTATTTCATTTCCAGTTTCAATCAGTTTGGTTGGATATCTGACCAGGATTCTTGTGTCTTGTATTGGTATGTAATATTACGTTATGGATTGCGTGTTCAACTGAAGACAAATAATATTACAAAAGTTAGGATAAACTAGCAAACTTTCATTGTTCGTATTTTTCGTCCGAGCTAGTAATCTTGATATACCACGTGGGCACAGTAAAGCGTAGCTTGTAGATAGGTGTTTGTAAAATATATTATTGAGGTCGTTAGAGAAGCTTTCAACAAAGGGTAATAGGAACATGTTGACATTTTCATGCTAAAAATTAAGCTACCTTTTGTTTTCGCCGTTTTGCTAGTTGCTGCATATTTTATGAATCATGAATCTGTCTTTCCATGTCCGAATATTAAATGTTCATAAATAAGAAGATTTGTTTACGATCAATTATCAGCGAACCAATGTCAGCCATACGATGAGTCTACATAATATACCCTTGCTAGCCTAAGCATTTTTATAACTAACCCGAACAGTCACAAAAATAATTTAACATGAAACCGCATATTATTTTATTTATCTTCCTTTCGCACCCGCATTGTCAGTCAAAGGTGTTTTCTCAACTGCCTTTAGCCAGTTTGGTGATTAAACATACATACATACAAACAATAAGCTTGTAACGTTTCTTTATCTCTTTTGTTCAAATTGTCTAAAGTCTAAATACATATAGCACAGGCTGTGCTGCACAGCATACCTCCAGCAAACAGAACTGCTGTGTACTTTCTAATGAAAAGCTGATATGAATAGGCTTCTAGTTTTTCTACGAAATGAAACCTACTGCCCTTTGCTTCTTCTTTTACGGGTAAGCTAAATAGCTGACCAAAAGACAAAAATTATCTTTCAGACAAACTGATAACAATGCCCTCGATGATGACGTCTGTCGTTTGTCGCATGTGTGCACTTTAAAGCACGACATGTGATACCGATTGTAAGATGCACCTAAACGTATTGGTGGAGTCTGAACTGAAGACCTTTTTCTATTAAGATGGTATATGAGTCATATTTAATCCAGTAGAAAGGCACGCAGAATGCTTCACTGGTCAACAGAATTGGATAGGTACCTTTTATGCTTGGATTTGGCCTATTGACTGTGTACACGATTCTAAACCCATAAAAAGTAAAGTGTACATTTTCAAGATAAATAGCCAATCAATTTTACTTCTGCTAGTGCAAAGTCATTACACATCCTTCTCGCATCAGTACACAGTAGCATTTCCAATCAGCAAGTTTTGAGTGCAGCCACCTGAATTAATATTTTACCAATACATTTCACTTTCTGGGTATTTATTTTATTTTACCGGAGGACACAAAAAACTAAATGTTATTTTGTTTAAACTTTTAACTAAAAAACGAAAGCGTTACATAACTAAACAAACAAAAAGTTTCAAAAGTGAACTTCCTGATTTTTTAACAAGCTTCAATTTTATCTTAAAAACTGTAAAATTGTCCTCCAGCATGGCAGGCTATAAAACCAGATCTGATTTCACTTTTCTGTACTCTCACTGCAGAAATCTGGGCTAGAAGTGCTTCACAAGCTGAAGATTTCATTAATCTTCTTTTTTATTACATAACTCTCGTCATTTTAATTTGATTCGCATTTTAATCCTCATCATCGATTTTTTTCTAAAACCCCGAATCTAAAATCCAGATTTCAGTTTTCAAAATTTTTCTAAAACCTGACAATAATCCGTTTCAAGAAATGATTTTCGCTTGCCAAAAATCCTGCTCTTTCATTCCGACAATGTTCACGCTCATCAGCAAAGCCTTCCTCCTCTTCTACTTCATCTCTACTCTGTTTTTACAATCCGGATCTTGTGATTTTCTGGGAACTGCGAAAAAGGACACGCTTCAACTTGTACAAGTGGTAAGCATACAAGATATAAAGTTTCCTTCCGGCTATTTCCTATTTTCTTCTTCAAAAAATCCATACTTCAATCCTCTGTCTCTAGTCTCTTCTCCTCGTGTGCAAATATTTTTGTCCAGGAAGCTTTCACGTTTTTCCTGAAAAAATAGCAACATTCTCTTCTTACTTTTTCATACTGCGCAGCCCAAAATAAAACTTTCTTTCAGAAGCAGCAACAACTTTCTTCTCTGTAATCTTCACCATCATCATCATTCCCGTCATATTTTTTTCTTTAACCACAAAAAAACTTTCATTCTTTCTATTTTCCCCAGATATTCCGTCACGGGGATCGGGCGCCCACCTACACCTATCCAAAGGACCCATACATTGAAACGTCAACCCACTGGCCTGAAGGATTGGCTCAACTTACCAACGTAAGCAAAAGCACACGTGTTTCTCTTTAATTCGCAGTATTTTTACCTTTACCATTTCAATTTTAATACCTACGTGGGCGGTTAGCTTGCTTTTGTTTGTGAGTATCGTCATCATCATCAGTTTTTTGTCTAAACATAATGAACCGTTAAATATCCTTTGCTTGTGTTTAAAACAAATTACGGAAACACTCAGAAAAGCACATTAATCCTCTTCCTGTACGCTTTCTAGTCATTTTATTTACTCTTCTGCCTGTCGTCTTTAAAAAAGATGCATTCAAAAACGCAACCATTTTACCACCAGACCAGAAGACCATCAAAGCTTCAAAATATTCTTCCATTTGGTTAGCTACACACAGTTAAAAACAGAAAGCTGAAAGCTGGATTCCTTTACATTTTAACAATCCGCTTTCCTTCCTAACTGCTACACAGTTGCGATTTTCTCCATTCCGTCTGTTTTATGCATGAATCATTTTCTCCTTTTTCCTTCCCAAACCAAGTACTTATCTTCAAAAACATTATATTATTTGCTTTAACCAAGTCATCTTTTTCCTTCAACTTCACACAAAATGCATTTTCTCTCTAGATTCTCTCAGTTTCCAGCTAGATTGTTGTGGCCTTGTAAACAGCACAGCAAAATATAAAGTCCCTATACAGCCGTTTAGTAGTGTGCACCAGGCACAAAGTAAGATGAGAAACAAGCTTAGTGAAGAAAAGCGTGACGAATGAATGGATCCAGACGATAAAACTTGCATTCATGCCGTTGTACTGTAGTAGTCGTCATCATCATCATATAAAGTCCATCACAAATGCATAAGGATTTTCCTTCCTTTCTTGTTACGTTGTTTTGGCTTGTTTTGGAACTTAACTTTCTCTTTTTTGCAAAAAATATTCTCAAAATTCTCCGAAGAATACCAAGTCGTTAGACTTTCCACATATTTTCCTTTACGTGTGTTTTTCTCGGGTTTTCTTGCAGCGGGGTAAAATGCAACAATACGAGCTGGGTCGGTATCTCCGTCACCGCTACGATGGCTATCTGGGGAAAAAGTACAGCCAGGCAGAGTTATACGTGACAAGCAGTGACATGGACCGTACCATTATGAGTTTGGAATCCAATTTGGCAGGTTTATTTCCGCCTGTGAACCATTGGAATCCGAAGATTGAATGGCAACCCATTCCACTGCGAACTATTCCCTGGAAGGATGATAAGGTACACAAAACTACACACAGAGCATCTTGTTGACATGATATGATGTCTCTTTTATTCTATCTATTTACTTATTTACTTTTACTGTCTCAATCAATTTGATCATCAGAAAAAAGAGATAGAAATCCAACCACTCAAAAACTACTCACCAGCATCAGAACATTTTAGTTTCATACTTCACCGGTTTTTAGTAGATTAAATCCAACAAAATCATCAAAGACAATGTAAATGGACTGAGGAACAATGTAATAAAGCTTGATTGGGGAACATCCTGTTTTCCTGTGTACAAGAACAAAAATGTCACATAGATAGGTACTCTAAATAAATAGGAAGTTTGTCCCTTTTTATTCCGTCCTTTAAAAAGTAGTAAAGTTCAAAAGGACATTTGGCAAAACCAAAAACACAAATATGCAGGCATTCCTAAACAAAACTATTTTAAAAGAACTAAAATCTAAAACTGGGAAAGAATACTACTTGTGTATATATTTGAGGGTGAAATATGCTCAAAAACTAGTAAATTCATTTCCGCTATTAAAATTTTAGCCGGAAAGTGGCCTTCTACGAGTTTAAGATTTCCCGTGGTGAAATAGGTTGCTTTTATCAGGTTAATAGTTTGAAACCGCAATAGCGACAATATCAGTTTCTGGTAATTTAAAGTAGGGCATGTCTTGGATAATTTTTGAATAACAACACATTCTTTGCAACTTTTAAACTATTTATTAGGCGGGTAGTTAAAGATATTCTGTGGATGAAGTAAAAACTTTACCTATGAAGTGTTTATGCCCCACCCGTACAATATTTTCGTTAAAAGCGTAAAGACACTACCAAGCTAAAAATAGAAATAGTTAACAAATTACCAAAAAAACTGGCTATTCCTTAATTTACTGTTTGTGACAAGTACAGATTAACTGAAAGAAGTAGAACAGTCGTTTATACTTATGAACCTACCAACACGTCGTTTTTTTCTTGCACTTTTCTTCACAGAAAGGATCATGCCTCATGAAATATACACGTAGACAACACTCCATTCTCTTTTCTTTCTTTTTTCATCCTTTCATTCATTTTCTTACAGACAGCAGCAAAAAACACATTGGTTGCATCTATTGTTATGTTTTCTCCGCTTTCACTTTCTATTTTTCATCTTTACTTTTCTCCCGAATACATTTTTTACTTTTTTTGTATTTCTTTGCTGCTGCAGTATTTGCACAACAACGTCAAATGTCCAAGGTACTACGAGATCCGACGTGAGTTCTACACTTCCTCTGACATAGTTCGAAAGATGAATGAACAACACTCCGAGTTTATTCGGTATTGTGCTGAGCACTCCGGCATTCCAGCCACTACCGTAAAGGAGCTGTATCCTTTGTTGGATGTACTTTATGCTCAGGTTTGTTGAAAAACTTCTTAATTTATCTTTTGTTCTAGGTGTCCCTAGACAAACAAATTTCCACTTTTTGATTAATTTTTTGCCTTAGAGAGCGTACATTTTTTCCTGTAATTAAAAATTTTCACCTGCTTAATGATCCTTTGCTTTAGGCCTCGCACAACTTCACACTTCCCCCGTGGGCGCAGGGCAACACGCTCCCCAAACTGTTAGAGATTTACTCCGTGGTCAACACGTGGTCCACCTACACTCCGGAAATGAAGCGCTTGTGGGGTGGCCCACTTCTCAACCTGCTGATTAAAAACATGCAAGCCATTGCGGGTCATTTGGGTAGTAATCCGGATGACGCGCATAGTGTCAGCCACGGGGTAAATAGGAAAATGCTTATGTATTCCGCACATGACTCGACCCTGGCAAGGATAATGAATACTATGGGAGTATTCGACCCCCACTGTCCACCTTACGCGGCCGCCTTGTTTGTGGAGCTACATCAGGATACACAAAGTCAGGAATATTTTGTGGAGGTGAAAAAAGAAACCGTTAAAGTTACCGTTACAATTTCAAGTTAAGGTGTATATAGGGTGCCATTACGCGTTTGCAATATTTTATCAAGCTTTGAACCAATTTTTTAGCATTAGGATGCGCATTTTTATTAAAACTTTTCACGCACTTTCATTTTCATCTTGGAAAAAGGATACACTTGTAGCCTGTGATTTTTGAACGTGTGGTGAAATCCGAGAGAAAGCATTTTGGCTTGATTACATTCATTTGTATTCTGAACCTGACTGCGTTGTTACAATTTTCGCAAAGGAAAATTACGTGTTTACACACTTGCGTGATGAGAATAGATGCTCGTGTTGTTCATTTTGATGTTTTTTTACCTTGGTTTACGTTTATACACCAATTTATTTTGATTTTTATCTTTTATGTATTTCTTTATAGATTCACTATCGTAATGACACCAGCCATGAGCCCTACCAATTGGTACACCCTCTGTGCGGACATCCATGCAAATTGCAAACCTTGATGGAGATTAGCAGCCCTTTGATCCCTACTGATTGGCAGAAGGAGTGTAATGTGCAAGAAACTACTAAGGCTTACAACTTCTTTTTGAAGATGCACGAGCATGACAACGAGATTGAGCCGGAGGCTGTAACAATTTCTGAAGATGATGGGCTTCTTAGAAGCAGTTGGTTCGATTTTGTGGATGGAGATGATCAAGACGGTTGTAGTCCTTCAGTGATTCGTAAGAAAAAAAAAGCTTTTAGGGAATCTGTCACGTACTAAATTAGTTGGGATGGGGGCCAGACACATGTGTGGCATGAGAGAATGAGTAAAATCAATTCGTTTTGAGTATTTTTTCTAATAATTTTGTTTTTTGTCTGTCTGCTTGTATTTTTGGCTATAGAACTTGTTCTAATGGGAATTGGCCTGATTGCTGCTTCAGCCATAGTGGCCTTTGTCATTGTCAAGGTTGTACAATGGCCCAATAGTAATGACTCCGGTTTGGGCTATTATGAAACTGATGAGCTAAATGGTAGCAGTCGACGTAGTGCTGTTAGTGCCAGAATTAGTGGAGGAATTACCATTAGAATTCGTACTTGGTTTGCTGGCTGGAGGCAGAGCAAACTGGGTGGAAGTGGAAGAAGGACTTATTATCGCGTGGCGTATGAACAATTGTGAAATGAACAATGATAATCAAATTAGTAGAAAAATTATTCCTTTTAAATTGAATTATTTTTAACCTGTTGACTATGATTTATAAAAAAATTAGCGTGTTTTTATGAAAAAAATGAGAGAGAAAAGTCTGACTATTGTGTACTTGTGTGTTTTTTAAATTGACGAGGACGAGGAAGTGACTTGCCACATTATTCTTTTTTGCTCAATTTTTACAATATACATTGAGTTTTTATTCATAGAAAATCTCATTTTATAAATTCTTTATTGCCAATCTAATATCTAATGAAATAAAATTCTAATAAAGCTGTGATTTTTATGAAAAATGAAAATGTGTTTTATGTGTCATTAATTTCATTGTAAGCATAATTAATTGATTAGAACCGGAAATGACTTCAGCTTTTCGATGAAAACCCAAAATAGCTTTCGAATCATCACTTTTCAGTTTAATGAGCTGCTATTAGGTTGGAAGTAGGTACGTACATATTTCCATGTATAAATAGGATATGATTGACAGTTAAAAGATCACAGTTGACTAAACGCAAACTAACCCGGCCCACAATTGCATCTATCTTTACTTAATAGCACCAGCGACAATTGAAAAAATGAGGGCCGTTGTATTTCTCGCCTTTTTGTGTGTGATTGCTGGAGTGACTTACTCCATGCCAGCACCGGAGCCTCAGGGTAAAAAACATTTTCTTTTTCAAAATCCACATAAATTTTCGGTTTTTTATTAAACTGGTATGATGTCCTTCCATAGAACCTGCTTCTCCGGCTCCTCCAGCAGCAGCTAATGGAACCGCTCCTGGAGCTCCCGGAGCTGCTCCTGCAGACGGCACCAAAAAGCCCTGTACTGGGAAACCTCCAGCAGCCTAAACTCGATTCTAAATCAAAATCCGATTGTTACCAACTTTCTGATTGATATTTTCCGAATTCACTTGATTGAATAAATTCGGGGAAAACTTTCAGTTGAAATTCCATTAAAGAAATCAAAGCAAACAATGCAACAACTTTGAGTAGGTCATGTAGTATCCGTATGATTCATGCATGAACATTTATACATACTTTATCATCTAGTTGAATTGAAGAAGAGGTTTATCTTATCTAAATTGAAGTTTTTATCATCATGCGCCGTTTTCAGTTCATACAAAGTTTACCGTCACAGTCAGTGCAAACATGACAGTTTGTATTATGTCATCATTCTGCTGCAATTGAGATTAGAATGCTACCAAGTACAATCATTGACAGCTCAGGTGTAATTGAGTCAAGTCCATCATCAGCAGCTTTTTAGTCACAGACCTCGAGACATTTTGTATGTTCATGACAGATTTTTGTGTCTGAACTAAAAGTTTACTTCAATAAGCCATGTTATCTTACATAGATAATTTATTTATAATAAACGTTCTTGAAATCCTGTAAAAAATTAAAACGGGATGTATCTAAAGGTATGGCTAAAATATTACCATCAAGTCCCTAACCTTAATTATATTTTAATCCTAAATTAAAATTTGAAATTCATTTAATTGTTCACCTAACTGCCATCATTGCCAAAAAAACTATATGCCAATTTAATAATGATCCTCTTTCACACTCCAACTTTATCATTACCCACCCTCTACACTTTCATTTTCTTTGGAATACTCACAACTCCTCCCACGTTAGTATCTTCTTCAAAGGCGAATCTCGACACACTTCGTCAAGCGCAAATTGTAAGAAAGCTCATAAATCATTCTATTTAAACTACTCGCATTTCTCTCTCAAATCTCAAACAATTTTAAACATTTATACATTTCTTTATCTCTTTTCTTTCTTTCAAGTTATTTCGACATGGAGCTCGCACCATCGACCAAACGTATCCCGCAGATCCGTACTACAACGAAAGCTTCTGGAGTCCAGGCTACTCTCAGTTGACAAACGTACGCTATGAATTTTTTAAACGTACTGGAAAATGAAATAGCATTTAACCCAAACCAAACAAAATGTCTTTTCCAAGAACCCAATTTCATTTCCTGCTCTGCAAAGCCATAATGACAATGGCGATGAAAGTAGCACGCAAAAACACAACCAAACAACCTTAATGTACTTTCTCTTGTGCCATAACATTATTTTCTCTTTTGTTTGCTTTACCCACACACATTTCAACTTCACACGTGTGTCAACAGCTAGGAAAATTGCAGGGCTACAACCTAGGTCTATTCCTTCGTCAGCGATATGATGGCTTTGTCAAGGACACTTATAACCTAAAAGACATCTACGTGCTCAGTTCTGACGTGGCCAGAACCATGCAAACCGTTTATTCCGTTCTGGCTGGCTTCTACCTGCCAAATCAGATCCTTCTGAAGGGAAACGAAACCTTGGAAGATTATCTGGGAAATAATAACAGTGTGGAAATACCCTTGCCTTGGAAGAGTGTACCGGTGCACACAACACCCGTGGAATATGAT
Organism: Entomobrya proxima; assembly: GCA_029691765.1. Lineage (NCBI taxonomy): Eukaryota > Metazoa > Arthropoda > Collembola > Entomobryomorpha > Entomobryidae > Entomobrya > Entomobrya proxima. Next base: position 20,700,536 of record CM056170.1, on the reverse strand, counting down.
AACGTATGTTTTTCAGATCAAACTTCAGACACAGAAAATCTCTTGTCTGGTCTCTGGTGTCTGGAGAAACAACACACCTGTCACTAGTCACAAGTCTCTAGAGACTAAAAAGATTACATCTTTTTTTTACAGATCATACGACAACAAAAGAAAAATTGTGCAAGATACAACCAGCTATTTAACAATATTCTAAGGGATCAAGCGGAAGTGGCAAAATTTTTTGAGGAACGTAATGACACTGTGCAGTATATTAACCAGCATATTGGGTTGGATGGGTTAACAGAAGCTTTAAGAAAAATGGACACGATGCTAATTGAAGTAAAGATTTTTTGGAAGTTTTTAGAGCTTTTTTTGATAATTTGATAAGAAAATGGTATTATTGAGAAATGCAGATTGTACACGATTGGTGATGGTTGGAGTCTAAGAAATTTGTTTATAATGGAATTTATAAATTGTAATTGCTTTTTAACCCAAATGAACAATGTTTCCATTTCAAATTAAACAAAGCTATAATGCAAAAACTTTTTTGTAATATAAATGAAAAAAGTTTACTTTTGTGACAATCTTTTTTTTACTTTATTTCTTTAGCGTTACTACAACCTGACACTGCCCAACTGGACCCACCAACTTTTTGAAACCGAAGAAGCCACCTACATGTTCTATTTCTACTTCCAAATGCTAACTTTTACCAATGAAATGAAAAGACTGCGCGTGGGCCCTTTGCTTGAAAGACTAGTAGGCAATATGGTACTAAATACCAGCTCTTGGGATCATTTTGACCGTGCAAGAACGGGCCAAAAGAAAATGTACTTTTTCTCTGGACATGATACCACATTAACGGGTCTGTTGGATACTTTGGGAATTTTTAATGGGAATCGTCCCCCTTTCACTGCAGCTATTATGCTGGAGCTTCATCAAAGTAGTAGTGGAGATTTGGATTACGTGGAGGTGAGCTAAAGAAAGGAAAAGTTGAAATATTTACAGGAAAATGGAAAATGCAGTTTTCTGGGAACTCCATTTTCCCTTTAAGCTTGGAGAAAAGACGAAAGCAAGCTTTTATCTTTTGAAATCCCGAGATGTGTGAAATCCCAAGAAAATTTGTCCAAGCGAAAGCCCTTTTTCATCCAGATTGCTTCACTGATTAAAATGAAATGCTGCGTAGAAAACGTAAATCTCTATTAACTCTGTAAAATACGGGATTGGAGATTTTACTCAAAAACATTTAGGGTTTTTTTGTAAATGTTTCGCTGTTTACTATTCGATTGTATAAGCTTGTTTGTTTGTATTGTGTGTGTACTCTAAAGAAATCTAGCGAAAATTTTTGAAAATCTGGATTTTACTGGTAGCAAGAATCGGTTACAAAACAAGCCTTTTAATTCATTAGCTTCACTACCGGAACGAGACAGATGGAGAACCCTATCAACTCCAAATTCCCGGATGTGGCGTACCCTGTCTGCTGGCGGATTTTAGAAGCTTAGTACAGCCATACATTCCAGCCGACTGGAATGTGGAGTGTCAGGCTTTAGAGGAAGCGGAGGCACAGGTTCTGTCTACAGGTAAAAGAATCGTCTATTACTTATATACAAATATTTCAACAAAGGTTTATGGTTTAATACCACACACTAATGAATTGTGTATTTAAAACGAATACTTAGGGAAATTCCTATTTTGTGTTTTATGCAGGTTGGATAATTCTCATTATTTTGGGCTTTTGGATAGTCCTCTTTGTAATTATGCAAGTTTGGGTGCGAGCTAGATGCTTTAAATTTTTTGAAGAGCGACAGCGAAAAAAGTCCTATACGAACCTACCATAGTATATCTGCGCTGCTTAGTTCATAGCGTATCTAGTCTTTCAATAATCCTAGTAATTACTCACATGAACATGATGGTCGTTTTTATTCACCAAAATCCACCAAATTTGTTATTTTGCGGAACCACTAAAATAAAAACTACTTTTCAATTTAGTAACCGTATCTCTTCTATAAACCACTCGTTATTTGCTATATCCCGCATTCCGTTGTAAACCGTAGTTTGTTGTTTCCCTCCAGTCTACACGATGTCGGTAACCGAGATGCCCTGATACTTCAAGCAAGCTGAGTGGATCACAAGTGCAATTCAATACGCAATACGTAACAAATACTCACTACCCACATTACCCATATATGTTAGCACTATTCTCTAGTTCTATTTTTTCCAGAAAAACCATACAACAATAGGCAATTCAATACTTGTTGACATTACGTTACATGATCATGTCCATTCTGCCATCATCATCGTCGCATCTCGAAAATTCTTCTGGAAAATAAAAGCAAAGCTTGTCGATGGCTATGATCGATTTTCAATTTTTTCTGTGTACCTTCCAAAATAATTAAAATTGTTTTTATGAAGTTTATCAAGTAGAGTTTACTTCACGTGTACCTTCAGGTGAGTTGGTTTGCGGATCTCTAGTATATGGGGAAATATTATGTTAGCTTTGTTTACCAGTTTGGTATACATTTGAGCCGTGCCTTGAAATTATTATGCCAATATTGGCTTTCCTCTCTAAAAGGTAAGCATGCATTGTTTGAAAGAATTGTTTGCAAAGTACGTATTGTATAAGATAAGCCCATTACATGCAACTGCGAACCTACATGGAGAAAAGTCAACTGACCCAGACAATGCAATGCAATTAATTACTTTCCCCGTATTTATTTCACTTATTGTTCCAAAGCAGCCGCATACTAACGTAGTGTAGACATGCAATAGGCAATAACAATAAAAGTTTTTCCCTTCTCACATTTAATCGTGCATGTGACCTCCGTTCCAGAAATAACCGCAAGCTTCGTCAGTCATCAACTGATAAAAATAAACTGTGTAGCATACGTGGATTCTCACTTTAATGACTTTTTACAATGAAAAAAGGAAGAATGGGATGGGAAATATAGGTAGTTTTCACAGGAACGAAAAATATCTTCTGACTTTGGATTTTGGATGCATGACCTTCCGTCAACCCTGAGCTGTTTGTTTGTGGTTATGTGTATATCTGTGTATATTTGCCAAATTTAGTGTGAAATTGATTTGATCATGCTCTGGTCTCGTGTGTTGTAGCATGTGCCCTGTGATCTGAATCTGAATGCAAATACATATATCTCGAAGAATACGATACACGCACATCCGATGGGGCACGCTCATAAAAATGCATAAAATTGAGTGCTAATAGAAAATCGATTTTTTGGAAATATTGGCAACCAATTCTGTCTCAGTTTTCACGAAATTATTAGCTTATCGTGATCAGCATCAGCAACAGAACTTTCAATGAGTGAAGTAATTATGATCTTCTTACCCAAATAATTCCGACGAATTGATTTGGTACTAATAAATGGTGTAAAAACACGCCGATAAATCGTGACATTGCTCCTTCCTATCTAAAGATTAACCGTATTCCTTACCAATCTTTAATAAAATAACATTATATACACTTTTTTCATTCAGTTTTGCAGCATCGTTCCAGCGCAGCGTATGTTCAAAAAGTACTACATCGCTTCGCTACACGCTTCTGTTGCTCTATGCAAAAGTTGCGTGTTATCTCTCCGGGCATACCTCTCTGGAATGACTGGATACCATGCAAGCTTCAATATCAAAGAGCTTTCAAAATCAGAAACTTGTGACAAGATGACCATGCAAGGCTTCTCACGTTACATTTCTGTTTTGTGTACAGCGAGTACAGATACAGCAGACACAACAAGAGACAAGTAAACAGATAGGCATTGTCGGATTCAGCTTTCTTTGTTGCCCTACGGCAGAGTCAGTTTTTATAAGGCTTCTAACAAGATTCCCACCTCCTCTGCAATCTTGCAAGCATTTTCAATGTGATATTGTGAACATTGTTGGATTTTAGTTATGCAAGCAAGCACCTGGCAATGCTTGCAATTTTTCTACATAGCCATGCTTCTTTTTCAAACATAATTCCAGTTTGGTAATATAATCTACTTGCCTGTTGTATTCAGCCAACTGGAATAATATGAAGGAAAAACGGGCACATGTGAACTAGTAGGTATATGCATGTAATTTTTTACCTGTTCGCATAATATTAAAATGTTACGTAGTTCCATTATTTTTAGAAATAGTGCTATGAAAGTATACCCACCCCTGCATCACATGTCCGCTATCCGCCTCCTGATAACCTATTACATAAGCAAAGTCATTGCATTGTAGGCACAAGTCACAAGACTGGATATTCACGTTTTTAAATGTGCATCTCAGGTCTCAACCGACTAGTTGGTCAGATGACAAGCAGTCTCAAGAGACACAGTTTTAAGCACAAAGAGATTGTTTCTGTTTTTTGACAAGCTTGGAGTTTCAAGCAAGTCGAAGGACAATTTCAAAGAATACAAACAAAAATCAACCGTTTTTTAAGTTTCCGGAAAAGCTCTTACGCGCATCATTTTCCTAAAAATAGTATCAAAATGGCAAGTTGGCCCAAATCCTGACAAAGAACACTGAAAATAATTTCAGTTACCAAATAACCAGTATTTTCCAAGCTTCTTCTTGTGGCTTCCGTTCCCAAAACAAAAAAATGGGCGGAAGTACTTTCTTTTTTTGTTGCGTGCCTTATTTCTTCACTTTCATTCTCTTAAATGTCATCATTATCTCAAGTGCCAGTATTACGGACGATAAAGTGACAACAGCCAATTTCACCACTTTACGGCTTGTTCAGATTGTAAGTACTTAAAATGCAATGAAAACTCTTGAAACTTGAAATGGGTAAATGTGAGACAGTTTTGTTTTTATTACTGCGCTACAGATTGCCCGACACGGAGATCGAGCTCCGATTCTCCCGTATCCAAACGACCTTTACAGAGACGCTTCCGTCTACTCAATTAATGGCTGGGGAGAGCTTTCAGAGGTAGGTACTTATCCATTGCATTGTGCACTATGACGTATGCGTATGTCGTTTTTCTACCTGTTTAATCCACATCACGTCTGTTCCCCGAAAAAATGACTAGTGGGTTTTTAGGTAAAATTAATACATGTCTGCGGATATAGACTCTGCAAAACCTACACACTTAGAATTATCCCTAAAAATAAATAATGTTTTTGTTGGCATTTCTATGAAACCTTGAAAATGGCACAATGCAATATGAAAATATTACTTAGAAAAGCAATTTCGTGTAATATCCTGTAATTTTTGCTTTTATAGAAATGGATATCCTTTTTGATTAGTATTTTTTATTCCTTTCATTTTTCCTTTCATCATCTTTCTATTTTTTTCTCTGGAAATTATAAACCTTTTACATTTACAGCTGGGAGCCAAGCAAGTGTACGAGTTGGGTGCTTATCTACGTCAACGCTATGACGGATTTCTGCCACGAAAGTACCGAAAACGGGACTTTCTCATGCTGAGCTCAGACATTGATCGGGCCATAATGAGTGCGGAGGCGAATCTTGCCGGATTATATGAACTGGGCCCACTTCCAAGATCTCGGGATATTTTCAAGGAGTGGCAGCCCGTGCCAATTCACACAATTCCCCAGGACGAGGACAATGTAAGCCAGAAAAATGATGAGACTAGTTACCTAACTGTATAAGTAATTGGCTCTATAAATGTCTCAAGTTGAAAAGAAGAACCTTTCATCGTCATATTTTTATGTCATTGTCAATTCGTCGATCTATTCTCCAAAAGCCCAATTTTCTTCTCTTTTCAAATGTGCAGTTAATCAACGGAAAGGCGGAGTGTCCTTTGCTTTACAACCTGTACAAACAGTATCTGGCCTCTACAGAGTTCCAAAACTTTTTGGAGGAAAATAGACCCTTTATCGATTTCGTAACGGAGCAGAGCGGATTATCTGCTATTACAAGGGATTTCCAGGAGATCTTTCAGGTTCAGGATGCTTTGCGCTGCCAAGTAAGCTCATCATCAGACAAAAAAAGAAAAGTTTCCCTTTTCAACAAAACAGTAGTAATTTCACCTGTTAAAAAATTCTTGGAGTGTCACGTAAGCTTGTATTCTTCTCTAAACAAAAGTAAAAAAAGGTTGAGAATGAATGGGGAAACCTAACACTAAAAGCTTGTTATTGAACACTTTACACATTTGAAGTACAATTGTGTGTGTGTAAAGTGCTGGTTTACCTTTGAGTTTATTTTGAGTCAAGGTTGGCTCAAATAAATAGTCTTTTAGAAAGAATTCACGTTAGAGGAGGAATTTTACAATGTCAGATTGAATTGACTTCTTCATTTAATGTTGATAGAATTTCAACCATCACCGTAAGCTACAAGCATGATTTAAATTGAGACTAAAAGTCAACAGAAAATTACAGAATCTCGTAACTTTTTTCATGACCTTCGCAAAAGATAAAGCTGCCAAAAAACCTGATTGTGATCACACGCCCCCATGACTTTTTAAGCTGTCTTATAATTTATTATACTTTTCATTGTTTAACTTTCCATTTACCTCCTTCCTTCTCCTTACAGTACTTACACAATCTTACACTTCCGTCGTGGGTAAACAGCACGGTCTACTCCAAACTTCAATACTTTAAAGCCCTGAGCTTTGCCTGGAACGTAAAAACACCCGAAATGAAACGACTCAAGATAGGCCCCCTGTTCCAACGACTTGTTGAGGAAATGCAAGCCAAAGTGGATGCTTCCAACTTGATCCTTAATGATGATACGCATAACGATGAACTAGATGACGTTCCTCCTTACGAGGATCCCATTGCCTATAGAAAGATGTACGTTTACTCGGGTCACGACTCTACCATTTCGGGGGTGCTGGATAGTCTAAATCTGTTCCAGCCACCGCATATCCCTCCCTATGCATCAGCGTTGATTATTGAACTTCACAAGAGGCCTGCTTCGGGGGACTTTTTTGTGGAGGTTAGTTTTATTAATATTCTGACAAAAAATATATCCTCCCAGGGTTTTTGCATGCTCTTGCTGGATAATATTTGATTACGCGGTCCGTTTACGGCTTTCATTTCCTTTTATTGTGCTGGCCGACGTGATGCGAGAAAGTTGGTGGAAAATGAAATACATTTTTTCGGGTATCTTTTGGTCAAGCCCGGATATTAAAAATAATAACAGGCTAGAATGCAGTCATGTCCATATCTAGAAAATGCACGTCCAACAGCGGTGGTGGGTCGTGAATACGGCAAAAATCAATGTACAAAGCCATACAGGAAACACAAAGAAAGCCAAATGCGCTATTCTTGTTTCTAGTGAAAGCACTAGAAAGCAAGCCTGCATTGTGCATAACAATTTAATACATTGAGAAATGAGAATGTGGAAATGCTTTCTCCTTCAAGTTATGAGACTATGACAAAAACTGCTTGATTTTCTTTCTGCAGCTTTTGTACAAAAACGACACGAATAAACCACCGTATAAACTGGATCTTACCGAAGTATGCAATGCGTCATCATCTTCCTCCCAACCTTCCCAGTGTTCTTTCCAAGACTTTACAAGTTTTGTGCAAAAGTTTATTCCAACCGACTGGACGACAGAGTGTCAGCTACAGACCAAGGACCAAGGATTAGCTGGGCACGGGTATCGGGATAATTCATACAAGCCTGTTTTAATGAAAAGTCAGCCTGACCCTGAACGTAAAACGTGGGGGAGTTTGGAACAAAATGGAAGGTTTGTTGAGGGACTAACTACACACCCGTTGGGAATCAGTGCACCTGGTAATGACAGCAAAAATAGCAACACCTTTTGACATTTTAATTTTTTTGCAATTAATTTGTTTTTGTAAATTTTTGTATAGGGCTATCCAATTTCGTGTTGTCGGTGATTGCGGTAATGAGCTTATTGGCAGGAGTAGCCCTGCTTTCATCTTTGCTTTGGCAGCAGAATAAAACGGGTCAAATTCCTTTGAGCTTGAACGCGTATCAGCACTTGAGCTAATACCTGGGCTATTAATGATGATGATGACGTGTTATAATATGGGCTGTTGAATAGCCCGAATTTCATACAGAATTTGTGGTTTCTGCGGTTCTTTTTCGTGTAAGGCTTGTGTACTAAAACTCTATATGTATTTTTCGTCAAAAGCGAAATGTTCTTTTTTGCAATTCAATCCAGTTCAGTATTCAATTTCATTTTGCGTATGTGTGAGTGGAAAAATAAGTCATTAAAACAAGTTCTACTAAACAGGGTAATTACTACTATAATCTCAGGGTATACTATGAAATTTATACACGCGTAGAGCTAATCAAGTCAGTAGTCAAGTGTTGTAATTTGTAATTAAATTAGCATTTTTCTACTTGTTACACTTTTAGCTCGGATTCCAGTCAAATGATATGATATTATATTAAACTTCAAGAGAATAAAAGTGTTTTGTTTCATCGAATGGATTTTTTGTGTCTAGTGCCTACAATTTGGCTAGAAAACGAAAGCACGTGGAATTCATTACGAAAAAATTTTGTTTACTGTTCTATCCCTCCTAATTCTGATAATAATGTTGTTGCGCCAGCTATGAAACGAAAACTATGAGAATATGAGAAATGCCAACTTGCGAAATGTAAAACGCAATATAGCACACATTACATGTAAACAGATTTATCATCAAGAAACCATTCATTCACCATATTGGCACTATTGAAGTTTTTGCATGTATTTGTTCTTCAGGCAATGAAAATGCTTTCTTCAGCTACGCATTTAGCTTAGAGACTGTTAGGTTTATTTCCGAAATGTTCTACCTAAGAATGTGGCGAATCACCGACCTGACAGTTAAGTAACTCTGTACACACATGCTTTTCTATTTTATGGCGTTCCAATATTTGGCAATTGAATATACCCGACATTTGATCTCTGATTCTCCATGTTTCCATGCATAATGCATTAGATTTTCCATACCCGTTCTAAATCCAAGCCCACAACACGTGTGCACTGCACAAAGCCTTTATAAACCTCTGGTCTAATTTAAATGATCCTTTTTGCTATCATCCAATCCATACCACTAAAACGATGATGAACATTTTGGGCTTTTGACTTTGTCTTTTTTATTTTTATTATTATGATCAAACCCTGAGAGACATGGCTTTAATGGAAAATGATTCCAGACTGTTTTCTCTGCTTTGTGTGTGATAAACAGAATTTTGTTTGGAAAGTTGTAGGTTGATATGCAAAAGCAAAACCTACACTTGACTGTGGATTTTCGGGATAAGAAACAAGAACTGACACACGGTGGTTTAAATTACAGTACAAACTCACGTCAAAAAGTTTCTGCAAAGCTGAGTTGGTGTGTTGGTTAATGTAGATTAATGTGTTGACTTGATTTTGTTTGCCATCAATACATCCACTAGGAAGCCAGTTAATGCACTCCAGGAAAAGTGACTACGTGAAAAGAAAGTAAGCCTAGTAGAACACTACCTACCTACCTACTAGGCAAACAAATATAGTAAAACTTTGTATTAAAGTGGTTTGGTTTACACCAAAACCAAAGGAAGATCCGCTTGCGCTTCCTTTGCGAAAAACCTGCTTTTGCAGTCAACTTTCATATTATTTTGGGGAAGGAGATAGACAAAGACAAAATGGTAGAAAGTAAAGTGTATATGGTAAATCGAGGTCGTTTGGTGTGTGTCTGCTTGGTAAAATTATGCACGTGCACATTTACAAGTTTTTATTACATGGAGCAGCAGCAGACAGCATAAAGCATCAAAAGAAAGCCATTTGGTGGAAGCTTTATTATAGGTTTGCAACCTTGAAAACAAGGTAGAGAAAGGTAAAAAAATAAGTTTAGAAGTTTGAATGAAAAACTTGTATGCAAGGAAGTGATGAATGAAATCAAAGATGGAATTTAATCAAGTATCATCATGGCTGGAATGCAAATAGTAAAATTGGAAGCCCTTTGGATTCCATCGAAATTTTCAAATGCTTGTAAGTCTACATCTTGGTATTTGTACCATCTACGTGTCGCAAAATCCATAACTGACTTAACTTTTTTATTTCTGGCGTTTAGTTTACCTATTTCTTTATCTCTACTTGGTCCTCTTCACCTCGATTACTTATTTTAAAATCCCAATAATTTCTAAATATATATGATTAGTGGAAAATATTATGCAATGTTTTCTCCAGAACGTCAATTGAATTCTTAAATGAAAACCAAATCCTATTACTGGTTGTCTGAGACTCCCCCTTTTTATTAAATAAGTCATCTAAAGATCTTTATCTTTTTTCAAACTTCAAAGGAACCAACTTTTTGGCAACTTTCCATTTCCTGGAATGCCTTGTTTGTCTTTGTCATTTTATTTTTTGGTAAGAGAGTATAGCAGCACCTAAAGAAAAAACCATTACGTTTTACTAAGAAAAGAATTTAATAATAATAAAATAAAGCATTCAGAAACCATTTCTGTTTGTTTGTCTATCATTTGATTTGAAGGACATAACTCATGAGTAGGTATGTGATTGTAATGCAGAGAAAATATTTAATATATTAGAAAAACAGCAGCAACAAGACATAACTAGCTAGATGTTTTATTATTGTTTGCTATAAGTTTGAGAATCAAGAATCAGGAATAGCCTCCAGCGTCTAATTTATTGTTGCAACAGAGTCATTTGTTTGGCTTGTTTGCTGAAATGAAATGGCTTCCGTTTGAAGAGTGAAGTGCGCTGCTAACTGGGAGGAAAATTTGTATGGCATACCACATTCATCACTTGTTTCATAAAGTTTGTGTATTAACTTTTGATAAGTTATTTTCCAGTCACTGGAACAAATAAATTTCAATGTTGAATGTATTCATACCGTACCAACTAAGTATTAACATTTTGTAAAGCAACGAAATCTAGAAGACGTATGTATGCAATATTGCTGTTTGTATTTATTAAGTGCGTGTACGTCTATGTAATTTCAACATTTTCTTCAGGCTTGAATGTGGGTGGAGATTGTGCAATAACTTTATGTTTTGAAACAATAATTTATTGTGTAAAATATGCACGGATTTCACATGCCTTACAATGTGCCATTTGTTATTCCATCCTTTCTTCGTATTCAGTTTTGTTCCGCATTTTGACAAGCTCGTTTAAATGGAAGATCATCGACCTGATATAGTATATTTAGGTACTTATGAATGAATTACAATGTCCTGATTTCGGGGTTAAAAGGAAATTGGAAACCGGAAGTTGTTTAAACATGAAACTAGCCATTATATAAGTTAACTTTATAATGCAAATGGAAGTTCGTTTTTATAATAAGTACGAAGCGTTTTGACTTGGATTGTACGGTAATTGTGGTATCTCTGCTTGCAGATCTACAACTAGGAGAATGCACGAAATCATCGTGTTTTATCACACGACTCAATTATTTGACTTGACACCTTATCCAAAAAAAAAAAACTCTGAGAAAAGTGACTAAACTTTCTTCTGCGTCGCAGTCGCAATCTCAGACATTGATTACCTTCTTCCTCTGGATATTCTTTGCCCGTATTATTTTGTCAAGCAAACAAATTAGCTGTCAAAGTTGGGAAACCATAAGCAAACACACACACAGGTACACAAGGGAATCCCATGCAATGACGTCTTTTACACCGATGTGCTGACAAACGACAAACAATAGGCACTTTGTTGAATCTTTAGGTTTAGTCATCCTGCCATGATTACAAAGTCAAAATGAACGCTATTTGTACATAGTACAATGCAATGGCGTCTATCGTCTATCACACGGGATGCGGATACGGGATGTGTGATGTCATTCGCTTCACAGAGCAGGAGACAAATGCTGCGTATTTTCCATTGTTGCTGCGACTATGTTCTATGTACTCCTCCTACTATTGTCAAACTTTGTTGGGATCAAAAATGAAATTAGTAATTTAGCAAAGTTTTATTAGCGAGAAAAGTGTAGGGAAACGTTTAGCAACTTTTTTTTTGACAAGTTGGCTTGTATTTGTAAGAAAGAACTTTTTCTTAGGATGATAAAAGAAAAAATGGTTGAATGTAGATAGTCTTAAAGCTTTTACATCTACGCCGACATCTTCATAAATATGTTTATATCTTACAGGCCAACATCTACTTAAACACGAAGAAATTGTCAATTTGCGTAACCCTCAACCGTCATAGTCACAAAATGTCTTTGGCTAGTCGTTAGCCTTAAGCTAAAGCTAACATGAGCATAAAGAACTGTATAAAAACCGTAAAGTTTATGCGTGTGCACGGTTTATCTTTGATGCCCCGTTTTGTTCTCAAACTTTTCGCACTTTTGTCATATGTTTTGGCAATTTGCAAAAACAAACGCACATAAAACATCGGAATACTTCATGTATCTGGTAATTCTACGTCTCAAGTAACGATTTTGAATCTGATAGTTTAGGAATGCTATGCGCACGTTGCATTTTATTTTCAGGTTGCTAACCCACCTAATATTCAATAGCTGCCTTGTATAAAAAGAGAAATGACTTGAATTTATGCGTGAACTACACAGGAAAAGGTTAAAATAGCTATAATAATTTGCTATGTCCCTTTTCTTATCCTTATCAGTAGAAAGTTTTTGTTTGCCCAGCCATATTCCTTATCTCATCAACTTTTCTCTAGAAAGTGGAGCAAGTGTCTTTGCAAACCTTTTTCTTCCTATTCCTAAAGGAAATTAGAAGCGTCCTAAATTTCCTGCTTGTGGTAATTCCCAAAGAGCATGTAAAACTACATAAGTAAAGTAGAACTAAATATTTTAAAATGTGAAAATTGTCAAATGTGCAATAAAGCAGTGCTTTGTGAATACCTAACCATTTATATTATTTATGTTCAAGGCCTTGTTTACATGAAATTAAATATCCAACCAAGAAGATATTCACGTATTCACGTGCGTAAGCAAAGTTATCAGTAAAATGTTGACAATATTCCAACTTTTAGGAAAACCGTGTGCAGCGCAGCGTTTAGTTTTTTCCAAGTCATCTTTTTTAATCTTGATAATGCATGCGTGAAATTGCTTGAACGAGCAAAGGTCACAGTAGCAAAAAACGTTGATAAAAGCAGAATGTCCGAGTCACCATTGCCAGTAAAGCTAAACATCTAAAAAAATACATCCTGATGGTGTGATCATTAAAAGCCAAAGGTTACCAGTGATTTTCAGCTTTTTTATGCAAACCAATTGAAGCAAAATGGGCCATGTATGTTTACCTATACAAACGTAAAGTGAAATGTTGGATTATCTGGATGAATGCACATTTTATGGTAAACCAAAGCCAACTACCCACTGTTTCTACTGACTTTGCAAGGTTGTGCTGTGTTTTGTATGAAAATCTGTACAAATACAAGGAAAAGTAGCCCTAGTGTCAGTTTGCTTTATGCATCATGTCATAAATCATAAATAGACCGTGTTTGAGTTTGATGTTTCATTTTACAGTAGGATTCATGGACATAGAAGACGCAAAGCCTAAACTGTTGCTAACAGGATGCTGAATGATTTAGATGGAAATCAAAGCTTAAGTGCACTGAAAAGAATCATGTATGATCTGTTTAGGGTACAGATTGTCTTCTGGCTTATATTATTATTTTACGACAAATAGCTTATCCTTCAAATCCCACAAAT
>CM056170.1:20032218-20086946 GCA_029691765.1 Entomobrya proxima | reverse complement strand
TTTTTATTTATTTCCCATAAAAATAATCAATTAAATTTTCACTACATTTCTAAATAAATTTTCCAAGTAGGTAATAATTATTAAAGCAGCATGGGAAATGGCCAGTTTGGAGTGTACTTTGTGCCCACAGGGTAACTTTTCTCAATAAACATCTTCCCCTAAATGAACATTTTCATTCATTTCTTCTTCTTTTATCTTCATACAAAGCTCACCTTCTTCCGAGATCCGATCCAGAAGCTCTATCTCCCGAACTTCGCAACACTCTCGCGGTGACTATGACCGCGTTTTGTACAAACGGGCGAGATTTCCCTACTCGCCCGACTCCTCCTTGATGACCCACCCGGTGGGTGGCACGGTGGTTTATCCCTACAGCTTTGCAAATAGCCCCTTCAATTCTTCTGGAGGAGGTAGCAAGGCTATTCAGCCCAGACAATGTGGGCTTTTGGACACTAGTTTCCGTTCCCACACGAGCATTGGCCAAAAGTACGAAAGCCGAACGCTGCTAAGTTCCTCAGGTGGAGGTGGCTGTAGCTCCTGCGCTCAGAGAAGCTACGACAGTGCCAATAACAACTATGCCGGTTTTTCGGGAACAAGGCACTTGGGTCTTCCAGAGTACCAAAGGCCTGGAGACCACCGAAGAAATGCCAACGACGACTTTGGATTCACATACAAAGACAATTATGGAGGTGCTGGTGCCGGTGGAGGCGGGGGTTCTAGGCTGGTTCAAAATAGTGGGCGTGTCGAGGAGGTTCCGATGTGCTGTAATAGGTACACCAGCTCCCCCATGGCGGACTTGCTGAGGGGCACCGAAGCAGAAAAAATGATTGCTGGGGTTTGCTCACCGGATTTTGCCTATAGTCGAGTGGGTAACTCCAAGGGGGCGCAGACTGGTCCTTCTCCCTGGATTTTTATTGGAGGAGGACCTAATAATGGAAGGTTTATGCCTATTGATAGAAATGGAAGATTTGTTTTGGGGGAGGGTGGCGGGGTGGAAACGAAGGAGATTCAGACTGTGGACGCAGGGAATTTAGGGCCTTTTGGGAGTGGAGGACCTGGTGATGGAGGATTTGGTGGGGATACGAATAGGTTTGGGGGAGGAAATAATGGGCATGGAGGGAATGGTGGTGATAGGTTTGGAGGCGGAGGGAGTGGAGTAGGAGATCCGAATGGGTATGCGGGAATTGGGGGAGATCCTAATGGATTTGGAGGGAGGAATGGCGGGACTGGAAGCGGAGGTCGGGATGGATTTGGAAATGGATTTGGAGGGGGTCCAAATGGACTGGGAGGAAATGGAGGTGATCCTAATGGATTTAGAGGGAATGGAGGTGGAAATGGAATTGGTGGCGATCCAAATGGGCTAGGAAGAGATGCAAATGGTTTTGGAGGTAGTGGTGGTGATCCTTACGGTTTTGGAGGTAATGGCGGTGGCAGTGGGTTTGGAGATCCTAATGGAATGAATCAAAATGGAAAAGGAAGGTCAAACGGATATGACGGAACAGGAGGCGATAGTGGTGGAAATAATGGAAAGGATCGTAATGGCTTTGGTGGAAACGACGGCGGAGGTAATGTAGGTGTTGGTATAGGTCTACCAAGAAATTTTGGAGACTTAGGATCGCCAAATGGACCCAACAGCAACACAGGTGGCGGTGGTAATAATGGAGGTACCACCGATCCCAATAATTTACTTGGTGGAGACAACAGCAAAAACAGAAAGTCAAATAATTCCACTGAAGGAGGCAAAAATGTTGACAATGTTCCAAACTGGCTAACTGGTGGCGTACCTCCAGACGCCACAAATACAAATGACTCACCTTATCCAAGAAACAGTACAGATTCCTCCACCCAATACTCTCCGCGAACCAGTTTGGACAACTCTCCAGCAGACAATGGTACCACCACCAACTTACCATCCCCACCTGTTAGACCAACCCGGCGCACAATAGGCATTCAAACCGATCCTGAGCCAGTATTAGAGGAACCACCTCCTCCAAAACGAACCAGTTTGGAACAAAATCCAACCAAAAATGAACCTCTGCCTGTTCAACCCACTTGGCCGGAACCTGAGCCCACCCCAACAAATCCTCCAGCACCCAAAAAACCACCGACCCAAGCTAAACCTCCCGCCCGCACCACAAAACCACCACCCGCAAAAGCCGAATCCCTTCCACCTCGTCGCGCATCAGATCCTACTCCCACTTCTTCCAAAAAACCACCCCCCACCCCACAAAAGAAGCCCCCTCCCTCCAAATACGGTCCTTACGACGCACCTCTAATGATGGTGAACAAGCAGTCGGTTAACAAATTCAAAGAAAGTGCCTCCGCCAAACCCAGCACCAGCGCAGCACCCACACCCTCCCCAAATGTCACCTTGCCTGGTACTCGCCGTCACTCGGATCCCACTCCAAGCCCCACACCCAGCAAGAAAAAACTGGGTCGTACCAAAAACTGGTATTCCGAATCCGAGCTCAATCTAGAGAACCTTCCGCTAACACCGCATATCGACCTAGACAAGGCCTTAAATCCCCACAAGAAAGGACACCGTTCCGTAAGAACTATGCGTCTTAGCGATGACGACATAACTCCTCCGCCTCTTATACCTCCTTCAATTAGCAAAAGCAAAACAAGTTGGTACGATCTAGTAGACGAAGATGACGAAGACACCGCCACCAAAAAGGACGCTCCTCCCCGTTCCGGAAGTAAACCCGCCTTAAAGAAGACCCCATCTAAAGTCGCCTCCACTTCCAAGAAACTACCCCCACCCATTAAAGTAACTCCAAGCAAAGCCAACACCCAACCAAATAAACCTGGAGAAGCTCCAAAAAAACAGAAAAGCATTCGTTTTACCGGCTTACCCCCACCCACACCTTAAAAATCCAACAAAATCTTCAAAATTCTCAATTTTATTAAAAAATGAATAAAATAAAAATTCTCTGCATTTTTAATTTTCTTCATGCATTCATTTCGTTCATGCACCATTCACCCCCGAGCACCTGGAGAAAGCAGCTGCTTTCTCCTTCCTCCTCCTTTCAAATAACTGTAGAAACCCATCACTCTACTTGCACTACCCAAAACATAACTCCTCTCCTGTCAACTTTCTCTTTTTTTGCCTACAAACCTTGCTAGCTTTTTTTGTAAAAACAACCAATTTTTATCACTGCGCGTGACAAAAAAAGACCAAGTCAAGTGATCATCCTCAAGGCAGCTTCTTTCTTGTTGTGAGAATTTTTAAAAAGGGCTTTTTTCTTCAAGAGAAAAAAAATATTAGGATTTTGTTGCTTTTAAGATAAATAATAAAATAATTTTTCTCTCCGCTTCATCGTTTCTCTTCAGAGCTTTCCATTAAATATTTTAGGAAATTATTTAGTCAGCAGCAGCAGCAATGAACTAAGTTGTCCAAGAAGCTATCTGCCCCTCTTGCCCGTGCCAATGTATCTTCTAGGAGAGCTTAGAAGTAGAACACAGAACAATTATTTAGTTTAGTGATGAGCAGTTTAGCACCAGCTTGTTCAGCAGCAGCAGCCTCATCATCATCATCCTCAGCCCGACAGTCAGTTCCACTTCTTCGAAAGAAAACCTCTAAAAGCTCGTTGTGCTCCTCCTCACTTCCGGTTTTGCTGGCATTTCTACTGCTACTCATGAAGCTCGCCGAGTGTGCGCCCACCACCACCTTGGCCACCCAAACAGCCACCAACGAGGACAGACTTATTATTTTATTTGAAGATAGGCAGTTCAAAGGTAACCGCTTTTTATCCGAATTCCCGATATCAAAAAAATGTATCAACTTGCCCCATTAACCATTTTTCTTTAGGAATCCGCTCCAAACTGCACGTGGGTCACTTGACATGCGTTAACTTGATTGGCAAACTAAACGATTTTTTCTCCTCGGTGGACACCCTGGGCGGCTGCTATCTTCTCTGCGAGCACCAAAACTGTCGGGGTCGTTGCACACGGGTCTCGGGTCAAGTAGAGGATTTAGCCAATTTGGGGATGAATGATAGGGTGAGCAGCCTTCAAATCTGTGGCGAGGAGAATGAGACTAATAGCTTGGAAGACCAAGAAGAAGAAGATAAGCCGACAAGAAGACCTTGGTGGCCTGTACAAGTGCCCACTAGCCATTCCTTTGGCAATGGCAATCTTTTTATTAGAAGGAGCAAACGGAGTGTGCCCAGTTTTTCTAGTAATCTCAGAAGAAACCTTAGAGTGCAACCTGAACCTGACACAATACTACCAAGTGGTAATAATAGCAGCAGCAGCAGACGGAACCTCAAAAGGAGTTTGGCTTTGAAGGAAGACTCAAATTCCACAAGGCCAGTACAGAGAATAGCCCGTCGTCGTCCAAGGAGAAAAAGAAAGGGATTTTGAGATTGACATATTTTTTAAAAACTTCCAAAGTAAAAAGGCTAGACAGGAGAAAAAAGGAATAAAAAAAGGTTTTCTGAAAAAATATCTAAAATAAAATGTCTAGTTTGACAAGTACTATTCACACCCTCAATCAATTAATCAATCATTTCTAGTTTTTTTCTATTGACGTGTTTTACCAACTTTGCATTAGTTTTATAAGCAGTTTTATAGTTTTTTTGTATAGGAAATCTAGGAATAGCAATAAAGAGTTTAAGACAGAAACAAAAAAAGATAACACTTTATTTTAATTACTTTTTATTCAGGAAAACGACTAGATAATCATATAAATCGAATAGATTGTTAGTTAAGCCATAATTAGCGCTTTTATCTCATCCACCATTTTAAACAAGTGTCTCATCTTTTCATCCGGAATGTCCAGAGCTGTGCTAACACTCACACCCGCAAACAGCTCGGGTTGCATTTCCCATCGACGTTCTAACAGCTTTGCGATCACCTTCTTTCTCAGACCCATTCTGCAGTGACGTATAGCCTGCACCCAATTCAAAGAGGAGGAGTTCCACAAAATCTACAATAACAAAAAAATACATTTTCAGATAAAAAAAATTCACATTTTCATTTTTTTACAATTACCAGTACCTCATCAAAAGTTCGGTATCGATTAACGTAATGAAAGTCATGAATAATATTCACACTTTTCAAACTCGTTCTAATCCTGGGCGCAATCCTCAATATTTTCCCCGTTCCTTCCTCCTCCGCTTTCTTGTCACTTTTTGCTTTCTTATGTTCTTCCTGATTAGCTGTAACCTGACTCTGACTCTGTGCCCCACTCTTTCCCTGATCTTTCCTTTTCCCCTTATTTTTCTGCACCTTTCCATCTTCCTCCTTTTTATTACTCCCATTAATCTCCCCCGTAATCGCATCCTCCACCACATCCCCATGAGTAATCAAAAACCAGTAAACCACCCTCAAGCTCAACTGTCCTTCCACCTCCTCCAGCAAAAAGTCCGCTTTCAAATTCGCCATTTCCGTTTCCAACTGATACTCATACTCCCTTTGTACCTTGCCACTTTCCTCCTCCGGCTTGGTCTGCTTCATCATTGACTCGATTTGGGAGACCAGCCTGTGAACCGCCTGATCAAACACCGGATCGTCCAAATGACACAGCCTTTCGGCAATAGAAAAAAACAGAGGCTCAAAGTAACTGGCAGCCCGGCTAGAATTTTCAGTAGCCTTAGAACCAGCCTCCAAATCATTTTTCCCCTCCGAAGGAAGAATACTCTGTGCCACTCCTTTTCCCAACTGAAGCAGCATGTACAATCCCGTTACCAAAAAATGCACCGGAACACTCAACCTCGTGGGCAAATACTTTCTCGGAATTAAATCATCCATTTCCTCACAAACCATAAAAAATCCCCGGGGAATAACGCTCAACGTTTCGGTGAGCGTGTTTAGCAGTTCAATAACCCATTTTGTAATTCTATCCAAGTCAAAAGCCTCACTTGTCTTTTTCTTGCTTAATTCCTCCTTCTCTTCCTGTGCAATACTGAGACAGAGTGACTGCACGCAACACTTCAAAATGGGCAGGATGATATCCACCAAAGCTTGGAACCATACCGGTCTACTACTCGCATTCCAAATCTGATTCCTGTCCATCACGCTCCAGTCCCTGATTTTGGCCAAGATTGATCTATACACGGCCACTAGATTATGTCGTCCTGTAGCTTGGCTCAGAATATAAAGCACGCAGCTAGTTACCAAATGATTTGGTATAACTTTTGGCAATCCGTGACAATCCTGTTCCATACAACTACCCAGTTTACACCTTTGAAAAGCCTGTCCCTCCAAAAGAAAGTGATTAGCTGGAGCTAGCACGGTAGGAAACAAGCTTACAATAAACTTGGCAATTTTACACTGGCCAGTGGTCAATATTTTATAAACCAGACCCCAATTCACACTGGGCTGAGCCCTTAGCAGCTTCAAGGAGAACAAAAGGTTCCAATCGGAATACTCCAAATTACTGGGGTAAAAATGGGGACAGAGATAACTCAGTACGGACATCCATCCGGAGTCTAATAACTTTGTACTGTGTTTCCGTCTCGATTCAAATAAAGTGCAGCTGCTTAGTCCTCTCCGAAAAGTTTTGTAAAGTACTTCCAAGGGACTACCCACCACAAGCAAACTACTGGCTAGACAATGACACTTTAAATGAATAGAAAATAAGACCTTATTCCTTTCCTCTTGTTGATCCGCCCCACAAACAGAAGCTACGTCGGGACACACATAAAATAGCAGTTGTTCCACTGTAGCCAGGATATTGACAATGTCACAAACAAATTGGGGATTTGTTCCTTCGCTGGGTCTAATCTTGGCATATCTACTAGCCAAAATGGCCAAACTGTCGTTAATAATTATAGCAAAAATGCGTTGACTTAACTGAGGAGGCATTTTAAGCCACATGTCACGTTGGAAGCTTTTTAAAAAATAGGCCCACATTATTACCGTGGGACTACCTCGCTCTCCTTCGTAATAGGCTTGATAACTATTCCAATTTTGACTCTGTTCGTCGTGAAGAACGTAAGTGGTTAGTAGATTGGCTTGAATTTGTAGCATTTGCTCTGAAATGACTTCACAAAGTTCACAAAAGCTTTTATACTCTTGCTTTACTTTGGCCTTGTTGTCGTACTCAAAAAGTTCCAGAAAGGTGCAGAGATAGTTCCGGATATGGACCACGTTGCTAATTATCACGTAAATGTTTTCCAATCTTCCAGAAGCCATGCATTCTTCGGTGCACTCCACAAGGTGGGTTTTAATTTTTGGGCAGCAGAGTAGTATGGCGTTCATAAATTGCTTGATTGTTAGCTCGTCTCCGCGAAAGGGCATTTTTTGAAGACGCTGATTCTTCTCGGCTACTTTGGGGTAGATCCCAGAGCCGTGTTTTTTCGGTAGTTTGGCTGCAGTGGCTTTGGTAAAGGCTTCAAGATAAACGTCCCAGGCGGTGGTAATGTCGCAGAAATCGTGGGAAATCATTGGAGGATAGTCTAAAATTCCCCCGACAAGATGCTGACACACAAATTCAGTTTCTAACTCATCTTGTTTTAACCGGTCTCTTTCTTGGAGAAGATTTTTATCCACAAAATCAACCACATTTTTCTCGGCGAGCATAAAATCGCTAATCTTTGCCCCTAACATTTTGACTAATTATCTAACTTACTAAGTTTTCAGTACAAAAAAATAATTTTAAATTCCCTAAAAAATCTATACAATTTAACTATTTATTGAGCCTTTCCAAAAACGCAATTCTTTTCAAAGTCTATCCCTTCATCTTGTAATATCTTGGGAATCTCTGCATTCAGCAGTTGATACAATGACCTTCCATCATGTCTATAAATCCACGTGTTATTAATCCAGTCATAACGCTTGGGACCGCTGGAGGGACTACTCAGCCAAATCTGCTTGTTTGGAGTTTGCTTGTTAATTACGTAGGTTCCTGCAGGGCCCAACTTGACAGTTAAAACTCCACTCTGTCATAAAAATAATCATTAATTAGCCATTAAATTCCTCCAAACTTCATTTTCATTAAAATAACCTCCAAACTTACTCCATAAGAAACATCCGTATCCTCCACCAGCTTGACAGTGGTACACTTTTCCAGAATCTCGTCAAAGTAGCCCGTTAGCGATTCCAGGGTCTCCTCCGCAATCCTTTCGTACTCGTTTTTACTGCCGCATTAAAACAAATAAAATCTTCAATAAAAAACTGGTGCAATGCGCTATATTCCTCCAAAAACCCTCCAAAAATATATTACCTGAGATTTGCTGGCACTAATTGTTCTTCCGTCTGACCATCCGCTCCAACTCTACTTGTTTGGTCAATACTAGTGCTGCTCAGGTATCGATTTCCAATAAAACTTGTCCGCTTTCCCCGTCCACCTACAAATGACGCTGCTGTCGCTGTTGATGCAGTTAATCCTCCAAAACTTCTACTACTGCAACGGCAGCAACAACGCTGCTGACTATAACTACCTGTAAAATATGACGATGACGCTGTGAATGACGCTGTTCTCCGTTTAAAAATCTGTCCAAATTTAACACAATCCCTTGCGGCTTTCAATGGCAAAGTACTCCACGACATTGTAACCTCCAAATTACCAACCTTAACTATATTTTTAACGGTAAAATTAACACAAATCGGTTTTAAGGAAAAAATGATGCAGTCAGGTGTGCAGCGTGCAATGCAGTGTACATGGTCATATGTTCCCAGATGACGAGCCACTTTCCCGCTGGTCGATTCCCAGACTGCCTCCTGACCATAAGAAAGAACAAAGACAAAACGTCTCTTTCACCAAAACCGTTACTTTAACGGTTAACATTTTTTGTGGTTTTAAGTTAAAAATTAACTATACCCATTATGATTTAATGCTCCATCCAATTCCAATTGTCCGTCGTCCGCACAATATCTCAAGAACCTTTATGAATTTTTGAAAACCGTTTTCACCATCCGATTTTTCGTGTTAACATTGCATCGTTAATGACCCATAATTTATAGCGCATTTTTTCCAAAGAACAATTACCTATTATGATATTTATTACGCTATTGTTATTTTTCCACAAAAATCGGGCAAAGTGCCAATTGTTTAGTATTTCAATTTAGAACCTAATCAAAAGGTATAAAAGCAGCTCCAAACTTTTAAATTCTAATTGTACAAAAACAGATAAAGTTGTATTAAATGTTGGTAGAAGTTGATAATTGTTATTTTGGGATGGAATCAAGGTAAATTCAAGACATTAAAAAGTTTCATTGAAAGTTTTGATCCAATAAGACTTGACTCATGTTACTCCAATGAATAAACGAGTTTTTAGAAATGATCATTGGTCACATAAGCTGTATTGTTTCTGTGTGGTCGATACTTGACACCTGACTGCAAACACAAAGCCAAACTGTCTAACCAAAACCGTTCCTTTCACAAGTTAATTGTTTAACCATGGCCATTCTCAACCGTTCCAAGCGTTCAAAATGTGTATTGTTCCTTGACTTCCTTTTCCTGGCCATCGTCCTCTACTTATTTTACCTTTTATCCTCAAGCCACAAATCATTGGGAATTTTCCAATCATGGAACTCTCCAATCATTGGCAATTCTTCAAATCAGGGGAAATCATTGGAAATATGTCCAAATCATTGGGAATTCTCCTCCAAACCCCTAAAATCACCCGGGATCCTTTTAGACCTAAGCTGTTGCAAAGGCCTGGGCAATCAACTTTTCCTCTACGCTTGCCACTACTCCCTTTCCCAGGATTTAAACTGGCCCATGTATATTTTCACCCAGTCCTTAAAACACCGCCAATTTACCTCGGACCTTCGGGAATTCGCTCTGGACCTGTTTGGAATCCACCCAAACTACACCAGTATCCACCCTTCCGAAAAAAGGCCTTCAAATATTCTACTTTTAAATGACACCTACGTTCTAACCAAAGCTTATCTCAACCAGAACCTTTCCCAAAACCAATTTATTTCAATTGGAGGCTATTGTCAATCCCCGGCTTACTGGAGGCTATATGAAAATCAAATCCGGACCATGTTCCAACTTCGCCCCTCCGCTGTCAACTCCCGCGAGCTGAAACCTCTCCTGCTAAAAATTAATAACCCGGACGCTGAAAGCGTTGCCGTGCACATACGGCATTTTGAAGGCAACGCAGAAAACCGTTACGCCACGCCCATGTCATTTTACCACCGCGCTTTAAAGAACATGTCAAGTTTGGTGAAAAAACCCGAATTTTTCTTATTTTCGGATAGCGTGCCCCAAGTTCGGAAATACTTTGATAAGTACAAGTACAATCTAACATTTGTCAAGGATCTAGTACCCGGATCACCGTTGACCAGTATCCACGAATTTTATTTAATGAGCCATTGCAAGCACATGATAATCCAAGGCGGCAGTACTTTTGCTTGGTGGGCAGCTTATCTGAATCCAAACAAGGACAAGTTGGTTATCGCCTCCACTTTAAATCCCAAATTTGTCTCTGGAAAGGACTCGCTACATCAAGGGCTGTACCAAAAACTGTACCATCCAAAACAATGGATAATTATAAATCCTTATTCTGGTTAACAAATTAATTAAAACTTGAAATAAAATCTAATTTTTTAAATCGTTTATTCTAACTTTTTTGGTAAATGCACAATTTCTGTCTACAAATTTAGTCAAGTCTTTTTCAAAATTAATTAATTTTTAATGATTATTTGTAAAATATTGCCCACCACCACCTCTACTAGCTTGTGGCGGTGTAAACGGCGCTGGCGGTGTTTCCCCTTCAATATCAAACGCCGCTATTCTCTCCGCATTCTTGGGTGCTTCCAGCTCAATATTGGAACCTCCTTGGAACCTATTTCCATTGTCGGCATAAGTATCCTGAACAATTTCACTTGCGGAATAGCCCAACTGATCCCCTCCATTATATCCCTGCCCATCCTCCCCACTATCCCCACTAATATCAAAAGCTGCTATTCTTGGCACTCTTTCCGGTGGACTGAGCTCGTATTGTGGACCTACAATTTCCTTAACTTCGGGAACGTAGCCCGGAGTAGCGCCGTACTGTCCATCAGTTTGTGGAAGGCTTCGGGCTTTGGCCTTTTGCTCCCACGAGATTTGTCCTTCGTTTGTGCTCAGTATTCTGGCCACGCGGTCTAAAAGCTGTTGGTCCACTATGGAGGGTCCCTCCTGCTGACCGTCGTCATCTCTGGAACTGCCATCCCCTCCATTAGCAATTATGTTAGCCACTCTGCGTAACAGTCGGGAACTCACTATTGAATTGCCGTTGGAATTTACCGGCGGCTCGGCAAAGGTCACTTGTAGAAATGCCACCAAAACCAAAAGACAGACAACTCCCTATTTCAATTTCCAAAATAAATATAAAATGTACTCAAATATTTCATGACATATTTTTCCTTAAATATTTTCATACCTGAGATATCATTTTGCTGCTTGCGCTGTTTTGTATGTTCACCTTCAAAAAATTTGTAATTTTCTAAACGTTCACACCTCCGCAAAACGCACAAAAAATTGAACAATTAATTATTTCTAATGACTGTGTTCACAAAGTTAGCAGCGAGCAGAAGCGCAGCACGTCGTTGTCTGCTCACTTTCGTAACTGCTTGCACAATGCCATGCACTGACCGCTGCTCAGGGTAAACCCCCAACCAACTCAGAACTCACTTCGATTCAACCACTGAACCATGAACATCAAAACGACGCTGCTTATTCAACGCTGCAGTATGAACGACAAGGCCCTCATCTTTTTTTTCAACGTCACCAATTTTCATTTCAATTATCATCTCGCCTCTTTTATTCCGCGTTATATTCTTTTGTTCCTGGTTTGCAACTCACAACTCATCATTTTCATTATCATCAGCAAACAGCGTCATCATCAGCGCAGCGTTTACTAGTCTAGTAGTACATTTATCGCCTTCAAATTACACAAGTGGAAACATTTATGGTGTTAACATTACATAGCCTCAAGATATACGATGAAGACGCTGTTGAAGACACTGAAGCTGCCTGGGAAGAAGAAGAAGATGGAGTATCTCATTTTTTGTCCAAAAAGAAGGTGGACACATGTCACAAAACGGTAATAGATCACCAGTGACCACTCACCAGTCACAACCAGCAAACTTCAGTTTGGACATGGTAATGAGATGCTAATGGGCTTGGTTTACCAGTTTTACAAACCGCTTTAACTTTTCAACGGTTACGACCAAATCTTAAAACAATTATACATTTTTTTGCTTAACCAGCAGACGCAAGAACAAGCGCAAACAAAAGATAATGCGCTTTTAAGAAGTGTAATTTGCACTTGTTTTTCCAAAAAAATGATGCTGTAACATTTTAATTTAAAAAGCAGGCATTTGACAAAGGATATTATGCGTCTGCGCTTTGTCCAAAAATTATTTTGGTAATTTACGTCATCATCATCTTTTCATCTTCTAGTAAGCTTTAAGCTAAACAAAGACAAATATTTAATAAAAACGACAATTAACTCTATTGGCCTGTTTGCTTGTTTGAGTACCTATCTATCTAAACATCATAGATTGCATATTAATTAGCTATAACGATAATGAACAAAGTAGCTAAGCCCATCTACAATTTAGGAATTTGAAGAAAGGATTTTTTCATCTTTGAAGAAGACGACACTGTTCAGCAGTGCTTTTGTGTGCCATATTGATAATTGTACAAGTCAGTCAGAGAGCCTCTCAATGCCAAAAATTTCTTTAGTATTTTTCTGGCCATTATATTACGCTTCTGTGTACTCATCTCTACTCAAAATATAATAATGCTAATGATATTGTTATAACTTGCAACAATAAAAAATATTCATAATGATTCATATAATATGGCTTATTATAATAGGTAGGTATATATGTATTTTTCTGGGATATAAAATGGAGACTTGTTAAAGGACAACATGATAATAGCCATATTATTTCTGTGTAAAAGTAAAGACCACCTTATTTTCTGTTTACAGAAGATTCAGATTCCTTTGCCAATTTCAGGTAATAAGTCATTATTTTTCAAGTAGAATATTAAATACACAGTAGGTATACGTAAAGCACTTGACTTTTTACACGTTGAGAATTGAGAGCTTGCCTATCTATGCAAATATTATTTTTTAATGGAAAATGGATACACAATAATTGGTTTTTGGTTACACTTTATCTCTCTGTGGATTTGGAGGTGAACTTGCCTTCATTTTCAACCCAAATAAAAAAGTTTAGATAATCAAACCCGACTAAACAGTTTATTGGAGGAAAGAACACAAAAAAGTGTTACTTTTTATCAGTTTTTGGCATAAAAAATTATTTATGGAGTTAATAAAATGAAGGAAGGAAATCCAATGAAGTCTTCATTTGACATTTTTGATTAATTCACACTTCTTTGAAAATTAGCTAACCCGAACACATGCAAATTATCCTTTTATTTTTCTAAAGTTAATAAAAACCGTTATAAAATGTGACCATGATGTAGTTTACTTAGTAAGTACACCCAATTTTTTATAACCTGACATAACTCAACTTTTTTGTGACATTTTAAAAAGTGTCCACCCAATAGTCATAGTATAATGCAACGATAGGTGTAAGGTAACAAGAGCAATAAATTTCCGTAATTTGATCCCAACTGTGCAGCTACTAAAAGGTCAAAATCAGAACTGAATATTTTTTAGTCTTGACTCAATAAAAAGTATGCATACCTTCAGCTTTATAGTTTATCTAGTCAAGTGTGCACTTTTGCCTTTACCAAGTCTGTATAGCCATGAATCAGCAAAAATTAAAGTGCAATTATTACGCAATCTCTGTTATTAGTACAATTAACCAATTATGTAAGGTAAGGTAACAAGAAGAACGTTATACCTCATCTTCCTCCAACAACGACGTTACTCTTGTAATAAGCTAACAATATTGAAGATTGAACTACTACTCCAAGTTTGATTTGATGGCTCATCTACTTTTTTAAAGAATCTCAAGGCCACTTTTCTAACTTCTAATTAAATTGCTCTGGCACGTTTCATTATTATACACGCTTGTCTTAATGTCAACGTTTCAACTTTTGACTTGAGATGATCCAAAGAGGACGACCCAACAAGGTATAATAACGCGTAATTAATTAATTACCTTTGCCATATCCTTACAGAAGCACAACAACTGTGTAGAATTATGTGTCGTGAACAGAATGACAACTCGACAACTGCAAACTTTGCAAATTTTTTAAAGGAATTTAGACGAATTACACATCTTACAGGAAATATTTCAACGATCAACTCAACACTTCATATTTTCTACAAAAGTTTGCACAAAATCATGAATCATTTTCACGAGTTCATGAGCCATCTACGGATATACAAACGCCCTTGTACTAAAAAAATGGTGCTAATTACTACGTGTGAAGGCAGCCTTTTAAAAGGAGGCAAAATAAATGCTCCATTTTTTATCAAACGTGTTATTAGTCATATTATACTTATTATGCTTTATATTCCAGTTCAACAATCAGTAAAAAAATCTAACGCGGACGTATTTATAATGTATCATCATCCCATTTTTAGAAAATTATCTCCACTTCTATTGAAGATTCTTAAATTGCATTGTTGATTGTTTGCCCGCATCTTTTCTATTGCACAAACCAAACTTTAAATAGAATGTTATTGGCAAGGATAAATGATTCACGCGTTGGCTAATGTAATAATAGTGTCCCGCTGAGCGTTCATTCAACGCTGATTTAAACGCTGAGCGAGCACACGGCACACACACGCCTCTTATAATATGTCAATATGAAATTGTCTACTGTGCAATGCTTGACTGAAGCCGCAATCGATTAAAAAATGGTTCTATTGTTAAGCTGTCCATTTGTGCATAAATATTGTTCAGATTTAACTCCCCACTCGTTATATTTTCTATCAAATATTTGGTGGCAAATTGTATCCCTATCTTCCTTATATGCATTAGCTCGGCTGCCTAAAAATATTTTTTATTACTGTCGAATTAAGACATTATCTCTTAATCACGCGTGTTAAACGGACATGGAATTTAAACAAAGTTTGCACGTTCCATCCAAGCCCACACTTTAATAGGTATGCATACAGGAAGATTTGCATGCGGAATAAGGAAGCATATTTTTTACTGTATTAATATTTCATATTTTAACTCAGGACAGGTGCAGGTGTGTGCAGTTTGCATTAGCCACTAAAATTAATTAAAAAACTTTGCACGCTTATTCCCATCCCGCTTAAAATCTCAATCAAGCTTCAAGTCAACTCTTCTAAAGCCTTTTGTAGTACCTCACCATACAAAAGTCCGCAGTCATTTTCATAATCCATACACAAAACTTTTCAAAGATCATCTAAAAACCTGCAACCTACCTAGTCAGCAAATTCCCCCTACCTTTATCACTCTCTCTATCTATCTAAAAAGTGCAACTCCGCATTTTGTTGACAACTTGCCATTTTTCACATAAAACAGCATAAAATGGCCAAAGTTTTTACTGCTTTCAATAATATTCTCCTGAGCCACATGAGCCTTCCACCCATCAAAATGGTTTTTTATAATAAGTTCATCTAGTTCCTCTGCCAAAATCCCCCGCGTCCTGCTGATATTTATTTTAATCAGCCTTTTGTGTCCTCTGCTGTCATAAAAAATGTGTCCGCATTCTACATTCTAGAGCATCATTTTTCGGATTAATCTAGTTCCAGTAACGAGTAGAAAACGTGTGTCATGTGTGCCCACCATAAAAAACCTAGTGACTATTTACGACTTCACTTGTGCGACCATCGCATCATCCACCGATCCACCCAAATGAATAAAGTCATGGATCAAAAGTCTACTTTCACCTTTTCTTTTATGTTCTTTTTCCAGATGATTCATTGGCATTTCCAGCAAATTGGACACCCAACCTATATAAAACAATAGAAATTGTGTACAAGCCCATTTCTCTTTCAAAATGATTTAGCACCTTGAGTAAATAATGCACAAAGAGAATATGGTGTCAACTTGCAAGAAAAATTGCTATTTCTCTGTGCTATTCTGTTCCTTTGCCATTTTGAGTGTCGTGGGAAATCACTTATAGTCCAAAGTACTCCAAAGCAATTTTCTGTTCTGAGTGCTGAATATGCATGCATAATTAATACGGAGCGGAAATGTACTACCTACTTATTATATTTTACCTAAAAAAATGACCGTGTATGGTTAATAGTAATATTTTTTGTAGAGCAACTTATTCTTATGGGCGGACAGACTGACTGGCTTGTCTACTTTACCTTTCCATTGTTCTCCTTTCAAGCTTTCACCCATTTACTTAGGCAGCTTTCACTCTTCTTTTGCCGCAGTGTGAAAGCTCACAGTGCACAGAACACACTATATTGTAATTTGGTCTATGAGCTTGGCATGATGTTTTAAGTGGAAAGTGGAGAGTAGGCCGTAAGTAAACATTAATATCAAAGACAAATACAAAGTTTGGCTGTTTTGCAATTTTGCATGCACATTCTACCTAGCTATTATTCTCTGGGTTTCGACTTGCATGGGTTCCGAAGCGAACAATAAGCTGGTTATATAAGTTATAAGTTTTAAAATGGAAAGGAAGTAGAAACATTAGGCTTTGTACTTTGTACTTGTACCATGCAATTTACCGTAATTCCGTTACTGTGTGTAAAATAGCTTGTTTGTCTAGCTTTTCTATTATGGCTTGTTTGTTTAAAGCTTATAAACACCGCATTGTTCCAGAGGCTGTTTACTGTTTGCTATTTTCCATGTTAAATTGTTTTGGGTTCTGAGGTATTCAAAAAGTCTGGAAAATGAGTTCATATGAATTCTAAAAATACATTAGCTAATCATTCAGTTAATGAAATAGCCATTTTCTGTATGCTAAAAAATATAAAAATATCTTGTCATAAAAATGTTTTACAAATTACACTAAAATCTACTTTAAATAATTAATAAAATTATTACTAATTAATTCAATCCGCTACTCTATCGTTCATACATCGGTCTGCCGGTTAGTCAACCTGCTTATTTTCCGAATGCCAACTAAGCAAAATAAAATATTAACGAGATACAATTCCTTCATTTTTACTTAATTTTACATACCCTTTCCAAAATCTTGTAAAAATTATCCCCAATTCAGCATTCCAACCCAAATGCAAAATATTTCTCCCAATTTCTTACATTCTTTACGTTTTTCTACCTTTGCATTAGTAAGTAGCAACATTTGTAACCCGTCACACGTCACGCACCTACTAGCCTTCCACCGGAAGCCAATCTAGATCTGAATGATATGATAAGTCAATAAGCTATTTATTGCACGCTACTACAAAACTACAACCATCATCATCAAAACTACTGAACTACATCAATATTCCAATATTCATACGTCATTCTGTCACACGCATTTTTTCCTCTTCTTCCTTCAAGCACTTAATATCAAATCTACTTACAACCTACAACATTACAACCTACGCAAAATCCTGATAAAAATCCAACATGATTCATGTGATAGATAACCCACTATACAAAAAAATGTGTATACACTTTTCACTCTTTTCATTTTCACTTCCTTTTCATCCAAGCCAACAGCCACCATACAAAAAAAATCAAATTGCTTTATATTTAACGTCAACCCATCATCGTCATCCATTTTCCTACTTAGTTGTCACGTCTCAGCTTTTCAACTTTTCATCGATTTCCAAAAAGAATATATGTTCCACATCCCACGTATGCATGACCTACCATTTTCCAAAAAAGCAAACAATAAATTTCCAGCTTATTTACCCAAAGGCAAACGAGAAAAAAAATTGACACGCTGAATATTATGAACTGTGAGAAGCGCGTGCAAAATGCGGGTAAATGACTGCTAATGTGTACCTGGAACCATGAACCTACATGCTAGCACGCATATTTCCCATCTTTTCCATTTTTCTCCTGTACCCGGGTATTTTTTTTCCCGAGTTCCCGCATCTCCCAAAACGTGTGTGCGTGTATTCCACTGACTTTTTAAAGCATTTTTTCTTCCTTTTCCTAGCTTTTTTCCTGGCAGTAGTATAATAGCGCGTGTCAAACCTTCCAAAAATGCCATTACTTCTTGTTAGCTGCTCCAAGCCACACACACTCCGTTCCCCGCTTCCTGAGTTCCAAGTTCCAAAAAAGAAAATTATTCGAATTACAATACAAAGCCACCACAAAACAGCACAACAACAGCTATACTTTTTTACTGGTTTTTCTTGCAAATTTATTAGCTTCTTGGTGCTTCGTGCATGCAAATTTGCAAAATGAAACTTTCTTAAGAAAGTGCTGAATAAGTGGAGTAACTAAAAACGCTGGAGTGCTTTAGCGAATTGTTTCCCTCCAAAAAATACGTACTACAACTGCCAGTTTTTCTGCTTCAGGAGCCACTTGAACAAACTCCGTGTTTGTGTGTCCATGTCAAGTGTAATTGAAACCTAAAGGAAACATCCATACAAGCTTGGCAAGCACGTAAGTAAAAAAGCTACAGAAAAGAAGCGTCTTTGTGTCTATTTTTAAGACAGGCAGGCATTAGGCATTATTATTGGCATTAAGTAAGCAACAAAAACCCATTTCCTTCTTTCTTTCTTGCCTAGTCTCCTATTTCTGAATGAATGCAATAATTGGCATTCCAATGACCAGAGAGATAAGATTAGTAGGCCACTATTCTACTATTGAGTTAACTTGTAGCAGACATAAATATTATTTTGGTGCTGTTTTGGTGCATGACAGATTGTAACTCTTTCTCTGGACTCTGGTCGCAGTAGCATGCTGCAAGAGTAATGGGGACACAATTCTGTATACAAGCTGAACTTGGACTGGAACAAAACATTAACAAAAAATGTATTTTAGTGCAAATTGCTGGTAATTACAGGCCATTTGACAGGCTTTTAACGGAGAGAACAGAAAACAGAGCGTTCTCAATTGCCATTTATATGAATGTGTTCGGATTCTTTTTGGGTAGCCATAATATTTTTCCGGGTGACCATTATGTACCAATGTATCTAATGGAAAGGAAAGGGTTTCATATCATGTATGATCTTATTTTTTTAAAAATGCTTGTTTTTTTAATCGCAAGATATAGTTCGAGAACTAAACTTTAAAGTCTATATTATTACACTACTACGAAAACCGAAAGAAGCATATCTGTAGACATTGCAAAGAGTGCACAGGGCTGAAAACGATTCTTAATGGAATCAAAATAAACCCAATCCAAAGATCAGTTTATCCTTCATTTAAATTCCACTTCCAATTTCCCATTTCTCCCCAAAATCCTTCAGACACTATATTTGCTTATTTATTTCCTCTGAACCCAAGCCCAACCTTTTTATTTTTCCAGTCTTGTCTGCACACAGCAAACAGTTTCATTTCACTTCATGCGTCCAACTGGACATGGACACTGTATATAGCCACCCATTTGATTAATCCAAACACAAAAGACTCTACTGAGTCTGGGTAAACATTCAGCTTATTTTATTACTTTTTTTGTGTTTGGTGTTGTTTGGGAAAGGGAACACCAGTTTAGTTCAGTTTTATACAAGCCATATAATATCTAATCATCAAGAATAAAAAAATAGGCAGTACAACAAAAGAGCCTTTTTATTATGTACAAACTACAAACTAACGCCAAAACACATTCATGAATCATAATACACTTTTTTTTAGCTTTTTGGCTGCCAATAAAACAGGTCATTCTTCTGTTCTCTACATGTAGGCATTTGGCTTTTGATGCTTTTCAAAACACTCGCATTTGTCCAGCCTTTCTCATGGGGAATATTGAATAATCAAAAGAGTACACACTTGTCATAAAAGTCAGTCCAGTCCAAGTCCAACACACTATCCATCAATTTCTCTATTCTGTTGGCAATTGTAATTACTCTTGTTAATCATCTTGATCATGCTTTTGTGCTCATGTGTGTCGGGGTAATCTAAGCCACACGGCTTTTGGAACATGAAAGCATTGTGTGGATTGTGGCCCTCTTCCCTTCACAGAAGATAATAAGCGACAGAGCCACAACAGACTCAAATTACATCTCGTTAAAATCTCTCTCTTTCTCTGTTCATGTTCCAACTATTCCCATCATCACGCTTTGATTTAATAGTGTAAATAAGTAAAATACAATCTCGTTCTAGATTTCATCATCATTCTCTTCTCTTCTTCTCTAGTCTGTTCTCTAGAGGCTAAGTTTCAAATCCCCAAAAATAACTCTCTCATCGTCACAATAATCACAGCCTTGTTCTTTCCCTTGAATCTAGAATTTTGCTGGCTTGTGTGGCTCTATGTTCTTGGTAAGCCAACCATATAGATAGATGGGTTGATGGGTAGATAGATGGATAGAATCAGTGGATTTTTGGAATCTTTTGCGGAGTGTGTTTGTGTGGGACGTGGGAAGAGGTTAGCGGTTACAGTGCACAAGTGCCAAGGGCAAAAAGCATGCAAATATTTACTAGTGTTTAGTCTGCTTTAATTTGGGAAGGTGCAGGCAGAGGTGTGGAAAAAGTTGGGGAATGAGAAGATTTGAAGACAAATTTTATTTAGCGTTGAATTGTGGAGATTTCGCTTTACAACAGATCAGTACATTCGATGATCATCAGAGTCGATGCGCGTTAACTATTACTATAACGTAAAAGGCATAAAATCAATGTAAAGCTAACAGGTTACTTTTCATACCTCCCATCTTTCATATTTTTAATCTTCCTGTCACCATTTTTCTCCGAATCTTCATGTCTCTGTCTCCATCTCTCTTTCTAGCCATTTCTTTTATTGCCCCGTCACTGCCAATCTTCTAATCTGACACAGAGTGGCATTCTGCCTGTCTCCTTATTTCCTCGTAATCTTTTACATAACAATTTTTGTCATATTATTCCACGTTACATTGTACATGAAAACCCATTTCTACAAAAAATATGTAAAAAAAGTACTACACATTTTGTACATAAAAAACATACAACAGATTCATTATTCATAAAACATGGTTTTTAATGTCAGTCAACCGTATCAATTACTGTTTCAATTACCCTTACCAACCTTATGCATCTGTTCTTCTGCTGTACACACTCATGTACAATAATTTTTCAAACAGCTAGCAAACTTATCTGTTTATCATTTATTACGAAATTTATAAATATGTTGCTTATCTTTAGCCAAAGTGCATACTTTTCGAATAAGCCATCTTTCTCTAGAGCATTTCCTATCTTAACAATTTCTTCTTCTTTTTTCACAGATCTTCTAAGCCAACCCGAGCCACCTTGTCATCAGTTCAACTATTCCTAATAAACTGCACAGTTCTACGTGAACGTGACCAAGAATTCTATTTCCCTTCGTTTTTATCAACTCGGCCTATACTTCTACTTGGTAAAGTCAAGTCAATAGTTCCAATTCTTCTCAATACACTCAATATACTTCTCCCAATCTACAATCTCCTTTCTTCAAGAAGAAAAAAATGCGTGCCATGTGCTACGTACATGCTCTACTGATAAAATATCTTTGTGATTATTAGAGCTCTCAATACTCTCTCCATTCCACTTCAAAAAAAATCTCGTTAAGTGTCCTGCAAAGTCAAGTGTTTAGTGTGTTTAGTACTTGTTTGCGTGCAGAATACTCAAGAGATGCTTTTCTGGTCTGAAAAGTAAACAACGGTTGACGGTTACAACTTTCAGTGTCGCTTTTGGTCTCTTTGCCTTAACATCTCTTGAAGAAAAAAACGGATACAAAAAATATAAGAAGGAAACGCAAATAAAAATATTTTCCCAAGGTTCTACTTACTTCTTCCACGCTTTTCAATGAGCTTCATTTGTGTGATTTGTCGTGACCTTCTTAAAATCGCTGATGATGACGCTGCTGAGCACTCTGACGCTGTTTCATCATCGTCATCCACAGAAGACGCTGCAGCGTCTAATAGCCCATTACGCTTACTGCAAAACAACTCGTCATCATCGCCATCTAAACTTTTAAATGGATACAATAACCGCAGCAGAAAAAATAACAGTATTGTGGCCACCAAGTGCGGTCATCTATTTCACTATCCATGTTTGAGTGTGTGGCTGTCCCAGAGCATGAATTTGACCAGCGATTCCAAGTAAGCTTTAAAAATAAATTGAAATACAATTTTTGGGGTAAATTGAGACAAATTATTTCTTATTTTTTTAGAATGCGATGTCCATCTTGCAAACAGCTAATTTACATTTACGAGCTAATCCAACTCTTTCCCGTGGAAAATGGCTGTATCCAAAATAGCGACTTGGAGCACTGGTTTTCTTCAGGGTTTCAACAGACTCTAAGGGAAATGCTGGAACAATTGGAACGATTGTATAAAGACTTTCAAAAGAAAAACGGAGTGGAGAAGACCAGTACAAGTCCAGTAATTGAAACGCCGAATAGACTACGGGGAATAAGAGACTCGCCGAAAAAGTAACCATTTTCTGTGGAAAATATTTTTATATAATAGCCATGTTCATATTATGTTCAGTTCTGTAATTCAATTTTATTTTTCTGTAGAAGTAATCATCAATTGGCTCAACTAATGAAAGAAATGGAGGTTCTCCGCGGCTCAATTAAAGAGCTCAACCAGACCATGGCTCAGCAACGAGCGGAAATGGGCAGTAGGCTGGAAAGGCAAACGAAACAGATTTGCGAGCTCAGATCAAAGAACGAGGAGCTTCAGTCCGCAAATCGGAGATTGCAATCTGAGTCAATAGAAAATCCAGAGAAGAAAAAGGAGGAAATGCTACAGGAAGAGGCTTTGGTGGTATTAACATCATCATCTTCACAATCTTCAATTCCATGCCGCAACAATGATCATGATCATCTTCCTAATTCCACCCAAGCCATTACAAAACTCTCCGCAGTGGAAACTCCAAATTTGAGCCAAAGTCAGCAATTTTCTGGAAAAGCTCAAGAACCAGGTGCATTGTCTACTGCTTCGGCAGATAGTCCGTCTTCCAATTCCAATAAAATGCCTGCTCGCCGAAAATCCGTCACTTTTACCATGGACATGGACCCCTTTGATAACCCCGACACTAATGAATCCTCAGAATTGATCTCTGAAACTAGCCATAAAGCTGTATCAATTTCCAAAGACTTTCGCGTGGGAGACAAGATCATTTGGCATTTTGAAGGCAAGCCTGAACTGGGCACGGTAAAGTGGAAGGGCTTTATTGGCAGTCAGATTAACGTGGGAGTAGAATTTGTAAGAAAAAACCCTTAAACCTTTTCAAAAATTGCTTCAATTTTTTAAATTCAATTTTTTTGTCTATCGTCAGGAAAGACAATTAGGTCTACCCATAAAAGATCTGAGCAATGACGCACTCCAATGCATTTTCAAATGCAAGCCGGGACACGGTCGCCTTATTCCCGTACGGGAAGTTGTGCTTTTCAACAAGGCCATGTTCCAATCTCCAAACTCAAAACTTAAGTCAAGCTGTACTCATCAATGACAAAATGGCAATTAATTTTTTTATGTGTTCACTTAAAAAAGTCAATCGTTTAAAAAAACTATTTATTTTTATCTTCTTCTCTCTTTGAAATATAATGACGCATTCCATAATTCCACTAAAGACAAAACTGGAAATAAAATAGACATTCTAAGATCATTTTAATGACTTGATAACTTATTGATATCCTTGACTTCCGCCACTGCGGAATCCTCCTTGGCTTCCTCCACTCAATTCAAACTGGGCTACTTGCTGAGCCCTTTCGGGACGTCCAATTTGAATTCCACCTCCATTTCTTCCTACGGACGATCTTCCAATGGCAATAGCACCGGAGTCACCACCTCCTGGAGCACCATACTGGTTACTGGGAGCAGGGGCAGGGGCACCATAGCAGGGGCAGGGGCACCATAAGAAGAGCTTGGTCCACTGCTTCTTCCAAATCCTCCATTTCCTCCACTGCTCAGGTCAAACTCAGCCACACGTTGAGCCCTTTCTGGAGTACCGATTTGAACACCACCTCCACTTCTTCCGGCACTGCGTCCAATTGCAATAGCACCAGAGTCACTTGGAGCGCCATAGGATTGACTGGGAGCGCCGTAAGAGCTGGAAGGTCCGCTGCTTAAAAAGGAAGGGATGGCACCACCTCCATTGCCACCTCCAAAGGAACCACCGCCTCCAGAGCTGCCTCCCAAAATTTGGGCCACGCGAGCCAAAAGGGCTTCGTCAACCTCGCCTCCTTGTCCAGCAGCGGCGACTGCCACGATGGCAGCGAAAACCAACTTTAAAACAAAAAACGGCACATATTTTAAAAATTGCACTTTTCACAGAAATTTTCATAAACCGTTTTACTTACAAGTTGCCTCATGATCAGGTTAACAAATTATTCCGTTAGTTCCAACAGACACGCAAATTTAATCTGTGACACGCTCCTGCAGCCCAGTAGTCCTTTTTATAGAGCCCAAAAACGCTTCAGTATACTGACCTGTACGCGTGCACACGCTTTGAAAAAACGCTGCAAGTGCAGCGTCAACATGGCCAAGTTTACAAGTTTATGCAAATCAGCTTATATTTTTAGGGTCACCGCCATGCACACTAAATATTCTTTGTTTTTTCGATAATCATCTCGTCAGAGTCATAACCGTCATATAATATATGTAACCGTCATTCTTGTGAAACTTTTATAAAAGAAGACGCTGTAACGCTGTTTTTCACACTAAACGCTGCACAGCGCGCATACTTAATTTATCTCGAGGTATAATCTAAAGAAGATAAGTAATAAATATGTATGCACATCATCGGCGTTTTTTGACATCGTGACATTATCCTCGTCAAGAAATATTTTTTTAGTGCAGAGCAGCGTATATTCAGCGTTTAGTCAGCAGCGTTGTTATTTTTTTGAACAAAGAAAAACCTAAATAATCAGCGTAGAGCACACAAAGCATAATAATAACCAGAGAATTGAGAAGATGACATGAGTTATTAAAGCTGTAAGAAATTATTAGCTGAAAAATGCCCAAATAATTTTTGCTACCAAAAAATGTGATGCAATATTGCTGCTTGTGGCAAAGTTAGCAGTGAATTTTTAAAATGCGAGATGAATAATCATTTACATGTATTTTGGTTAAAGTTGACTAAAGTTGAAGGTTGTTGATTAGACCACAAAAAAATAAGTCAAAGAGTGACTGACCATCAGAAGATATAATGGCAGTGTTATATCGGCAGCGTTTTATTACTGCTTTTAATAAAAAAGTTTAATGTAGCGTTTTCTTCAACATTTTTACAATTGATAATGGTTCTACTTTTTATTGCTATTTTTGCCGAGGGCATTTTTTCACAAGATTCAGAAGGATCATGATGATCTTGTTAAATTTGGCTGTATGAGGGATTGTACAAATAGTGAGAGGGAAATTGATACTAACCAAAAGGTTAAATGACTAAATTTTTATTATGGTTTGAAAAAAGCTATTACATGAATAGAGATCATCTTTCATTGTCCATATAGCTATTAATAAAAAGAAAAAGGAAATGAAACCAGAAATAGATAAGTTGGATTACATTTACATTTTACATTTTGTTGCGCACATAGGGAAACTTGTAACTTGAGCCATTAGCAAATTAACTATGCAATTATCGATCGTGAGTTGATTTCATTATGCTAATCATTATTGCTTGTAACTCTATTGATTTTGTGTGTAAAAATAGCATCTTTAGTTAAATTTAATGCAAATAAAATTATTACAGTTTTTCTGCTGCTTAATGCCGTGTTATAAGAATACGCATTCTGAGCTAGTATTCTCTACAATAGATTTTCAAAAAGTAACCGTTCAAAGTTGACTTAATACATATTAAGACAATTTTGATGTTAAAATGTATACCATTTACAATAATTAATGGTAAACTACAATGCAATTCTAAACACCTTTCGTTAAAACCGTATTCAACCATTTTCCAAAAAATCTCCAATGTCCGCTTTAGTAATTTTTGCTAAAGTAACAAAAATAGCTTAAAAGTTTACTAAAATTTTTATGTAAATTCATGGCTTGCTACTAAAATCATCTAAAAATCTTGCGACAATTTTGATGATTACAAAATTATTTAGGAAATTGTATAATCCCTATTTTAATTGCTTACAAACTACAACCCGTGCAAACTTGTGATTCAAGCTTGTTTGTCAGCTTCAGCGTCTTATGGAAATTTGAACGTCTTTGAAGAAACATGATGGCACGAGAGATTAATTGATCTGCGTTGTCGTTGTCTACCATTCAGTAGCAATCGCTTTCGTTCGTGTACAAATTTCCCACAAGTTTTCATTTCACTTCCAACCAGTTTCCCAACCCAATTCAAAATTTTCCCGTTAAAGTTAACTCCCCGAATGGCCGACTATTTTGCCAGCGCATCCTCCAAAATCCCCGAGTCTAACGGTGGAGGTGACCAACCTTCTACAGTTAAACTGAGCAAGCAAGGCTACTCCAAAATGGCCTCCAATTCTTCAACGGCAAGTTCCAAGGAAGCTTCCCAACAATTTGAGGAGGTCTCCTTGGGTCCTCCACTGGAAGCTCAGGGAAATGGACATGAACAAGGTCAACAATCAGATCGGAGTTCGGTTTATCGCAGCTGTTCAGTGGACACTTCTCAGGTAAGTTTAACGGTTAAAAACTAACTAACTATTTAAGTTAATACTTGATTAATGGACTTGAGTTTTAACCGCTGTTTTTTAGCAGCAACCAGTAGCCCAGTTGGAACCCGAGGAGTTACATGGCTTGGAAAGACGCTCAGCGTCATCCTGGTCACTGGTCTCCGGTTGGCTATTTCGGTGCTGTAGAGGACGTCCGGAGGAGAATGAGGAGGATCCGGGCATTGAAATGGAGGACTTTTATGGGGTAAGCATAACTAATTAACTTAATTAACAGTCCATCTAACTAACTTTTATGTAATTCTTCAGGTTCCCCGAAACGTCGACCAAGTTGACGTTCTGGCCACCACCAGCACCTCATCTCAAGGTCCCTGCTCCTTTGGTCCCACCATGACCATTGACTGTTCCAAAGGCTCCTTTGGCATTAACAAGGAACTGGACCGCCTTCATGCTTCCGTCGGTGACAAACTCCGCAAGCTTCTGATTCTCAATCCACCTCTAAAATCAGCCATGTCCATCTTCTCCGAGCCTTTGGTCACCCAAAACATATTCCACCTCAGCCTTACAAACTGCGACTTGACCATTAAGGACCTCTGTTCAATCCTGGCGAGTTTAAAAACCTTGGAACAACTCAACATCCAAGTGAAGGACATTTGGGGTGAAGGTCGAAGCTCCCTTCTTCAAGAGGATCTCTACGCTTCCAAAAGGAACCCGAATTATTTCACCGATTTATGCAACCAACTGGTTAGCTCCTCTGGAGACACTCAAGTCTCCGCCAAACTAAAAGTGTTCACTTTGTCAATGCCAATGACTTGGCAGTGTGGATTAGTCTGCAGAGCAGTTGAAGTCATGTCAGGCATAAATCATCTTGAAGAATTGTCAATCAAAAGCAGTCTCAAGGCAATGCTCAACTATTATCTAGCTGACACTCCAAAGCATTTGGAGGAATTGGAGGATCCTTCGATAAGTCAAGCGCTAATAGTTCTTGAAGCTAGGACCTTCATCCAGAAGCACAGTGACAGCCTGAAGCACTTGACCATTAGCTGTGGGGACACTTTTCCCTTGGAGCACCTCCAACTGACCAAAAGTCTGGACAAGAAGATTAACATGGAGGAACTGTACAAGTGGAGCTATTTTTGCACTCTTGGCGTTCTGGAAAGCTTTGTGGATCTGAATGGAAAAGGCCACTTGATTCTTCCCAAGTTGACCAATCTTTCTATCGACCTTCCAATGATTCCCGTGACTTTACTACAAGACGACGACATGCGCAAGCCGTTAAACGCTGTGGCAGAGTTCTTAGCCAAGAATAATGGGATTCATGTGGTCACGCTGTGTGGACTTCGACCGGAGAAAAAGATGGAAAATTGGATTCAGAATTCGCTGGTTACCATTCCCAAGTTTAAAATGGCTATTGGGTGTACTTACAAGAGTACCACGCTGGGGGCTAATCTTCCGTTTTTCGGGGATGAGCTTCAAAGTTTGGGACTGGAGATTACCGAGGACGAGGAGAGAACTAGAGTGACCCAAATCATTGAACCGGATGGGGCTGAAGTGGTGCCAAACACGTGGATGTTTTCTGGAATGAGGACTTTCCATTTGGTGAATCAATTGCCGGGATTGGAAAGTTATGACTTGGAAAGGATTGCGGGAAAGTTTAGCAAACTGACCAAATTGGTTATTGAGGATTTTACCAGAAGTGCAGGGAATGGAGAAGGGGAAGGGCAGAATCCGTTTTTAACCGTGGGAAGCTTAACGGATCAAGATATGCAAATGATATTTCAAAAGTTGGTGATGCTGGAATATCTTCATTTGGATTGCAACATGGAGCAGATTACGGATGTGGGGTTGACGGGATTCAAGGATAGCTTGTGGAATAGGGTGATGGCGAAGGACAAGTTGGTCAGCTTTTGGCAGTTGTGCAGTAAGTACAAAAATTATTTTTTAAATTTCTATTATTTTTATAAATTAATTTTAAAATTCGGTTTTTAGATGTCAAGTATGTGTACATGCGAGGAATGGGCAAGCTGGTTACGGACAGAAGCGCAATGCACGCATTTAGTGAGGAGTATTCCTTGAAGAAGCTCCAGGAACTACACGTCTTTGCACCCGGGGTAAGCTGAGACCTACACACTTTCTATCCCAATTTTTTCTTAAATTATTCTGATTTTTCATTTTAATCATTTTAGTTTACCAACTTTGGACGAGAGAAGATCCGCAGAGCTTACGCCGGTCGCAGTGGATTCATTCTAGAGCTATAATTTCATGTCATTTCACTTTTCAGAAAAAAACCACAAAGAAAAAAAATGTGTTCATTGTCAACTATTCATGCTTAAAAATATGCTGTGTTCATTCATAATAACTTATAGTTCAGTATAGATTTTAAATGCTGTGTAAACTTTGTATGAATTTTCTATTTTGGAGTGAAATAAAGATAAAATGTTTAAAAAATTGCAGTTTTTCAAGTTTTTTATTTTATTTTTTTACGAGGCAGTGAAAGAAAGAAGAAGAATTTTTAAGAAAAAAGTCAGATTTTGATTTTCAATCAGTTATTTAAGCCAATTGGAAGTCGCCACTAGTGTGCTGTTGTTGCTGCACCCCACGTCTGACTTGACCATACTGATTGTTATTCTTGTACTGGTAGCTATCCTGACCTTGCCCTTGACCTTCTCCATCGGTAAAGTGCCATTCAGCTACTCTAGCCACAACCTCAGGTTGGCTTAGGGTATATCCAGTGAACACTTTGGTATTTTTGGGCTCTTGGTACTTTCGGGACTCAACGGGAGCCTCGTACTTGTAGCTAGACACTTGGGGTTGTTGAGGAGCTTGGTAAGTTCTGGCTACTGGGGCAGCATTGTAAGTACGCTGTTGTTGTTGAACCACCGGATATGGGCTCTGGACCACGGGCTTCACTTGCTGGTAAACTTGCTGCTGTTGCTTTTGGGGCTGTTGAACGTAACGCTGATGCTGGGCTTGGTTGAAGTTGTACTGACGCTGTTGACGCTGGTATTGGGGCTGTTGGTACTGTTGTTGGGGAACAACGCTTCTTCCGTAGTTGAAGTTGTTGTTCTGGACACGGCGGGCAACGGGTTCGGGTGCGCTGACTTGGTAGTCTCCTCCGGACTGGTAATTGTTATTATAGTTGTTGCTATTTCCCCCAGCGGAACGACTGGCAGCTACCTTTTGGTCATATTCGTAGACAATTTGACCCACCTTTTGGATCAGTTCGTCGTCTACGTATTCATAAGGGTTTTGGGCCAGTACGCAAGTGGCGGCCAAGAGGAAGGCGACAAGAGTCTACAATATAAAAAGAACAATTCTTCAAAAATTCAATTGGTTTTAAAGTTAAAGATAGATTGGTTAAAGCTTACTAGGGCGTTCATGATAAAGTCCGATTTAGTTTGGTGGTGACTTTGCAAAATTCCAGCAAGAAATGTCTACTTTTTATCTGATTTTAGCTGCTTTATATACCGGTGAGAACAAGGCGGGTAAAATGGTACAGCATTTTATTCCAGTTGGGTTTTGGGTTGCAGGTGTTATCCAGAAAGTAGACACCTAAAGTCGGTTACCGGTTAGTTTAGGGATAGATGAATGCGGCATGTGTCATAAAAAAGTTGTGTAAGCTTTCAGTATCCTGAAACTGGCAAAATGGCAGGATATTTTATGATCCCACACAGCATTATAGAAAGTGTAGGTAATTTCACTTGTCATGTTGTTTTAAGTTTTAACGCATTCGTGGTAAATAGGCATTTGAAAAAAGTAACTAATATCTTTGAAATGTACACAGAAAAGCAACTTTTTGCTGAATTTGCACAAAAAAGTAGTAAATGGTTATAGTTTCGTTGTTCTACTGTCAAGATCAGAAAACAATCGTCTAATTTTCTGGTTTCAGGATAAGGTTTGACTCACTCATGAATGAGCTATGAATCTGTGGAAAGAAAATCATGACTGCATCCCGTGTTTCAAAAAGTCTTGAAAACTTGATGTGTTCC
This sequence comes from Entomobrya proxima, assembly GCA_029691765.1. Classification (NCBI taxonomy): domain Eukaryota; kingdom Metazoa; phylum Arthropoda; class Collembola; order Entomobryomorpha; family Entomobryidae; genus Entomobrya; species Entomobrya proxima. The sequence goes on along the minus strand of CM056170.1, from coordinate 20,056,499 downwards.
GATGTCCAAGTGATCTCATCTTGATTCTTGATTGCTGTACACTCAGTACACTACAGACAGAATGGCAAGATAATTCATAATTAGCTATCCTTTCATGCAATTAAATTAACGCTGGCAGTGCAATGTACCTTCCTCCTACCTTTTACCATACAAAAGTATTATGTCAGTTTTGTCTAGACCACACGAAGAAATGCTGGAAATATGCAAAATAAATAAATTAAGTTGAATCAACAACCACATAAAAATGAAATGAAACTTAAGGCTTGTTTATAAACTTTATGTTAACCTTACCCAAAGCTCATTCATCTTCTTTCATCATCTTTTTTGGTCTGCTGGAAAATCAGAATTACCTACCTTGCAATGTGCAAATAATACGTGCAAAAATGTGAATGAAACTTTTCCAGCCAAAAACAGAATTAAAAATGGATTAGCAAAGACTATTAACCTGACTTGCTGACTGACTAGACCTGAATTATGAATCTTGAAACTCGTTTTTTACATTTTACAGAGAAAAAGTGGCTTTTTCACCCAAAAAGTTGACGGAATGATTTAATATGCTAATTTTTACAATCCTGATCATTTTATAAGAAAAAAGTTGAAAGTGGAACTGGAAGAGACAGCAGGGCAGCAGCAGAAGAAAAGTCAAGCCCACAAAATTAAGTTAGTTCGCCTCGTGCAGCTATATAGGTATACGTATAGGTTACCGGTTACCGGTTTCTGCTATTAAAAAGTGCAAAATAGATAAAATGACATAAAAACTCTGAAGATCTGAAGACATAGCACCTCTGGACAACTCTGGACAAAATTTCAATCAAAACCAGAATAGCTAATTACGCAAAATGTCTATTCCAGTCCATTTAGCAATTTATATGCAGGGTGCAATCTGATATTACCAAAATCATAAAATTCATCTCAGGTAATTTGAGAACCGCATTTTTTCCAAAATCTGGAAAATTAGGGTCTTCACCTTTCCACCAACTTTTGACTTTGAAAAGATCAAACCGACACCTAGCACATGAGAAACATGCTCCACGAGTCCACGTGTACTTCACATCTTGAAGCTGGTTTTTCAGGAAAATCTTCAGAAAAAAATTAGCCACGTTTCATTTCATTCTTTAAAAAAGCTTCTATTTTTAATTGAAAATAGATAAGTTATAAAAAATAAATAAGAAACAGGCCGATACACACAGACAGAATAAAGCGGGCAAGAATAGTAAGAACCGGAAACTAAAAAATAATTTAAAGTTGACTTAAGAAAAGTTGTAAAGTGACTATTATGGGTTGAGTATAGCACGGTGGTAGACAAATGTCGCATTTACGACACATTCACATTGACTTAATATTTTTTCAGGGTAAACTGCTTCAACGGCTTAGTTGTATCCTCCATTGTTTCTAGCTGGTCCAGTGGATTCTCCCTGAAGACTGAAATCAGCCACACGTTGAGCTGGTTCAGGGCGTCCAAGGGTAATGGCACCACCGCCAAGAGGAGCAGCACCTCGAGATGGAGCTCCATATTGAGGTCCTGGAGCAGGTGCTGGTGGGGCAGCTGGTCCGTTGTTGTATCCTCCTTGTTGACCGTTGGAGGTACTATCGGTAAGTTCAAATTCAGCAATACGTTCAGCAGGCTCGGGTTGACCCAACATAGCTGGTCCTTGGCTGCGGCTGGGTGGCCCGTAAGCTGGGCTGGGTCCGTTGGAAGAGCTACCTCCATCCAAGCTGCCAGAGACACGGGTAAGGATCTCGGAGTCAATGTTAAGTCCATCAGTGCCTTGGGGAGTGCCGGAACCATCTCCGCCACGGGCGATAAGCTCTCCAATGCGGGCCAAAAGGGCTTCGTCAACGTACTCGTTGATTCCAGAGCCACCGTTGCCGTTGCTGCTGCCTCCAAAATCGAAGCTGCTGCCACCGTTGCTTCCACCGTTGGAGTATCCGTTGCTGAGACCAACGTGGGGTGGGGCTTCGCCAGCCACAACGGCGAAGACGGCAGCCAAAACAATCTATTTAAAAAATTGTAAAAGATTCTAAATATTTTCCTGAAAAATTATTCATCATTTTTTGGATTGCTAATTGTACTTACGAATTTGTTCATTTTTGGGGTAAAATGGAAGCTCAGAGGAAGGAAGTAGGATTATTTTAGAGTGTGTTCACCAGAAAAAGTGGAACTTGAGACTGATGCCTTGTAACGGAACCTTGCAGGCTTTTTATAGTTCTCTGCTAACCTTTTGCACTGGCGAGATGACGAAGACGATTGAAAATGGAAATGTATGCGGCAGTTTAGTAATTATCAATTATACTTCTGCGGCTTATCATTTAGTGTCATTTTGGTTGTGAATTAATTAAACAACAACCCGTGTCTGTGTCTACATGATTATAATACTATACCTACTACATAAATGATTACATATGCACGTAATGCACACCTTATCCTAACCAAAAGAAAAAAATCTCAAAAATAGCCAATGTATCATCATCCCAACTTAAATTGAACTTTTTGGAAAAAGGGAAGGAAGGAATATGAAATTAGCTAAAAATGCATAAGGCATAAAGCATACAATGTAATTTGCAATATTAGCATAAAACGCACTGTCTTGTCTTTGTCCGCGTGCAAAGGACAAAGTTGATAGAGTACTGGCTTATTTAGTGTTCCCAATCACGCCATGATTACACACAGCCATAACGGAAATGTCTTAAAGGCATGCGTGCTCATGTATTATAACCGCCGTGTTTACTCTTCTCCGTTAAAATCCATTTAATCCAAATGCCATTTTTCAATAAATAAAATGTTAAACTTTTTTATTTAATGAAGTGTTATCCCCACCAACTAATAAATATTGTATGGTCATTGGTTAAATTGGTTTAGTCATATTTTATTATATGGCTGTATAATGTTTTTTTAGCGTGCGATATGATTTTTGCATAAAAATGTAATAAGTTTGCTTGCGGAGAATACTAAAATGTCATCACCCTTGAAATATTCCAATAGTCTGTCTGGCAGTTGGAAAATAATAAAGATGGATGGATGCACGAAAAATAAGACAGAACACGAGAGACGAGAGCCACGACCGTCACCGTCTTTACTTTGCTTGACCGTTAATTGCTTGACATTGACAATTTCTATCCATCCGAAGAAGTGAACTAATGTGTACGTGTTGCATTGCAGTAGTAAACGCAGCAGTGCTGCCAATTATTAATGTAATTTTGGCCATTTTGGCAATAAAAAATCATTTTATTTCCTACATGGAAGTGACGATGATGTGACATGCAAACTGCAGCTGCATACTTAAACACTTGCACTTTTCTAATTACTTTGCAAGAAGAACAATGAAAAATGATCAATTATTTCAGAGTTTGGAGTTCATCAAGCAAAGCCATATTTGGTAAGGCTCAATAATAAGTCATGATGAAGTTGATGATATAACATTGAACACAGAGTCAGAGTCAACAGTCATTTATTTACGTATTTTTCTGTAAAAAATTGATTGTGATAGTCAGAGTCACAAGTCATAGTCGTGACGTAATAATGCAAAGTTACCTAATTTTAGCAACTGATTGTTAAATTTAGAAAAATGGATAAGGACTTAGGGACTCAAGTGGTGTTTTAACCTCATTTTGATTTTGTTTGAGAGCGTGTCAGTGTCACTGCGTATATTTCAGTTTATTTTTTGGCCAAGCATCTTCATCATAATCTTGTAATGGACCATTTGATTAGGACGTAAAGATGAGGTTGACTATTGAATTATTCGTCATTTTGCGATTTTTTAGCAGAGAATTGTGCAAAAGTCAATATAACAATAAAAATAAGTCAAGAATATCAAAAAAGTTTCAATGTCAGCGTGATCAAAAAATATTGTTTTCAGAAGATTCCGCAATAATCCATGTGTCCATCCCCCTTTTAACATTTTTTGGAGAATTGACTTCCTGTTGTGCTCTATGGAATATGGAATTTCTTATGGAATTTGGAGGTTTTCTCTAATAAAAAGCTAGTAAATTGTGTCTAAAAGCTTTTTGCATAACATTGAACATTATGAAAAATGGCAACAGGGGCACATCCAATCCACACACTCTAATGGTTTGTGACTCTAAACGCTAAAATAAATATGATTATTATTTCCTTGAATTGCAAATGAGCTTCACACACAATTTCAATGCTAAATGGTTATAGAAAAAGTGGATAATTAAGCTTTTTTATGCAAGACGCTTACTCACTTGCTCATTTCATTACAAGCCTATTAAAACAAGTCATCTAAAATGAAGATAGGCAATTTTGTTATATGAATTCCAGTTTTTAGTCTGCTGAAGTAAAGGAAGAATGCAAAAATGCGGCATTTCTCGTCACACAAAGTCAAGTTCAATGCTATTTTGCTCTACAGCCCATTTGCAATTTGTATACCAGCCCGTTTGACATTCTCGGAACTCATTTGCACCTTGGTCGTGCACTTTTAGTGGAAGAAGGAGGTGTTGCTCAATAAATCAAAATTGAATCTTAAATAGGTACACATTAAAATTTAGCTGTCCAGAGACAAGATTTTTATTCCAGAAGAAACCAAATGCCAAATGCGCGTGACCAATGGCTTCTGTAGCTAACTTTTGATCAATGATAATGCTAAGAACGTGTGGTCATCATATTGCAAGCTTGCTTGTAAATGACATTCCAAATTGCAAACCAGAAAAATATGTGAACAGAAGCAATAAACTAAAAAAAGTAATTAAATTTGTCTACCTTTTTGTCTTTGTGCATTGCAAACTAATTAAAATGTAAAGTGCACTTTGCATTTTTTCTTCAAAACTAACTGCTGTGTTAACTGGCATCATCAAACATATTCATTTTATCAGGGTCCCTGTTTTCCTTATTGCATATTGCATTGTCATTAGTAGAAAAACAAGACAATTTAATTTTTTAAAGCAGGAAAAAAGATAATGTCAAATTGTTCATTGTTAAACAATTGAAGAGTGTAAACGTGCTTAACAAACAATTGTAATGTGTGAATTTGTAAAACAAAGAAAGATAAGCAATTATAAAATAAGAAGATGTACAAAATGTCACAAGTTGATTGATAGCCCAAATCCTAGAAAAATGTTTACCTGACTGTGTGACAACTCTGACAATCAGCTTGTGAGTTTCAATGTAAAATGTTTTAAACATTTTTTGATTGTTGCACATAATCAGATAATCATATACCTTGTCAGCAGCAAATTTATCAGCTAAAAAGTACAAGTAAGGTGATATGGGCAATGTGACACAAATTTGGAATATGGACGCACGGCACACGTGAACGTGAATAGCTACTCATTTTATGCTTCAGAATGACAAACGCATGACCATGATGGGCTATTACACTATGACCACCAATAAAAATAAACCTTAGCTACCCAATTGGCTAATTCGTCATTTTTCGACATTCGGAATAATAAATTATCTTTTCAAAAAAAATCGGTTTTTTATTTCTTTATGCCGATCAGTGACAATTTCTCTTGCTATCTGGCTTGTTTGCTTTTTAAGTAATTAATTATGTCCGAAGCTCCACTGTCTATAGTCTCCGGTCCACTAACCACCCATCAGAATGCCTCCGAAAACCAATCAACTCCTCCATCAAATAATCCCACCTCCAACACAAATCCTAAAAAAGGATGGCTAATGGTAGGCCTTGTATTCATTGCCAATTTTTTAGTATTCGGATTTTTCAAAAGCCTGGGCATGCTCACCAAGATTCTGAATCGAGAGTTTGGCAGTACAATGAACGTCTACATTCTAATGTGCATTACCTACTCGCTAAACTGTATTGCAGGTAATTTTTCTAGCCACGAGCCAAAAAAGTCGTAAATTATTAGAGGCCTTTAGCTGTCTTGCTGATTTTCATAGGTCCACTGTCATGCTATCTGACGCGACGCTACTCTGCCAGAGCCATAGCCCTTCTGGGCACCTCGATGGTAACTTTTGGCTTGGTTTTGAGCTGGTTTGCACGCTCTCTGCTATTCCTCTACTTTTCGTAAAGTCTTAACTTTTGAAGAGAATAATATTTTGTTAAAGTGTTTAAATAATGGAAAAACTAACATTTAAAAAGCAGAATGGGAGTGCTAACGGGCATAGGCTCGGGATTAACTTACCCCACGGGAGTGATTTTGGTTAGCAAGTATTTCATCGGCACGAAAAATGCGGGTATTGCTAATGCACTAGTGGTGAGTGGTAGTCCAATTGGGGGAATGATTATGCCCTTTGTTATTTCGTATTTGAGCGAATTTTACACAAGCAGGTAATATTAATTGCAAACTTAATTATTTACAAAAAGACAATTAAGACTAATATCTTGTTTATTGTTTTGCATAGAGGAGCGTTTTTAATAATTGGCGGAGTGATGGTAAACGCCATTCTGTGTGCTAGAGCCTTTAGGCCTCCTTCGGAAGACGCTAAGGAAGCAGTGACCACTGATCAAGCAACCGGAGATGGAAATGGTGCTCCACGACCTCCATCATCATTATTTCCAGAAAATGAAAGATGTGCAAAAATGGATGACGCTTCTACTGTAAGCACTATGGTCGAAGCTAACAAAAAATAAGCTATTTGAGACATTTTTATGAAAGAAAACGTACCATTTTGTAGGTTTATGACGAGGAGAACAATGCAAAGAACCCTAATGTGCATTCCTGCTCTACTGGAATGCTCACCGTTACCGGTTTGTTCAAAAAGTTTTACAAATATTCATAACTTATGTTTCTAAACATTTTCATCTTTTATTTCATTAGCTAAACACGAGCGTCTTTGTCGCCAATGCGGAACCTCCTCCTCCGTCCAAACAGTTCGTGAATACCGCACGTGTCACTCTACCTCCACACCCCCTTCATCCCCCTTTCCCACCGAGGACTCCCCCAACGGAAACCTCACGATTGCCACTTCTTCCATCTGTTCAAACCCGCTTAGAAGCAGCGTTAAAGGCTTAAACTATCGCCGAAAAGGCGTTACCAACATAATGCTCACCTCTACAGACAATCCAACCAACGCCAATCCCACCTGTACCCTTACAGTTCCAATTCCACCTCCTCCAACGGGCAGCCAACCCTACATCCTCTCCCTGGATCACAGTTGCATAATCCTCTGTCCCTCCAAAACGGACATCATCTTAAAAAAGCCAGTGAACTTTGCCGAGAGCCTAACCGTCGGTTCAAACTCCTCCACATTTACCACCTTAGCGGAAACCCAAGTCACCTCCAAACCTGACCCTTCTCCAAACTGTAAATGGATTTCTCCTCTTGGCAAGCCCATCTACATCTTTCTCCTAATTTCCAACACCGCCTCAGCCATTTCCACCGCCAACATTTACCTAATTCTCAGCCAACTGGTAACCGACGATTCTGCCTCAAACTACACCAAAACCAGTATCGTCTATCTTCTCTTCTCTTCTGCCGACCTAAGCGGCAGAATCCTCGGCGCCTTTCTCTGCGACAAACATTGGACCAGTCCAAGCTTCATTTACGCCACGGGTCTAGTCACCGCCGGCCTTAGTAGCTCAGCCCTTAGCATTCTACCCACCTATCTCTACCTCTGCATTGGCACATTTTCTTACGGATTAGCTTCCGGTCTGCACGTTGGAATCTTCGGTCTCCTTCTTGCCAACATTGTCGGAATTCGCAAGATCCACGCGGGCTATGGCATTGTCATGTTTATCAATGGGACTATTCAATGCGCAGCCATTTTACTCTCAGGGAGAATAATTAGCCAGTATCAAAGTTGCTTTCAGTGGCTGGCACCCGTTTTCGGGGGGATACTTGGGGGCGGTGGTATTATTTGGATTATCGGTTGCCTTATCTTCTATCAAACTAGAAACCCCACCGAAAACAAAAATAGCGCAACTATACAACAGCCTATTATCATAGATGAAAATAATAACATGGTTGACTGTCAAGAAATTGGTGAAGATTCTGTTAATAATAACAAGCATGATGACAAGTAGACCCATTATTATTTTTTTGGTGCTATAAAATAAATTAGTGTTCTCATGGAATAAACTTGTCCATTTTTTCTTTTAAAAATAACCAGAGAACAGCGATTTTTTCGCAAATATTTATTTTTTGTAATTTTAAAAGTCGTAAAATGTAGCATTTTTTACAAAGCTATTTTTTAACCGAAAATCATAATGGAGCCCCCAGACAAAGATCCGGTATTCAATATTTGGCAGAGCATTACAGAGGAAGAGCTCGCTAAGCACATGGACGTGGAAAAGGGCGATGCGTGGATGTGCATACGAGGTTATTTCCAACATTTCAAGTCAATTTACTTTTTTAAAATTTCAACTTTTTAAAAGTTCGGTTTAAAAAAAGGGATTGTCTACAACGTCTCCGAATACGCCGCCCACCACCCCGGCGGCTTCGCCCGAATTCAGAAATACGCCGGCAAAGACGCCACCGAAACCTTCAACAGTGTCCACGCTTATGTCAGTCCCGATCTCGTTCTCCGTGGCCGCCAAATCGGCGTTTTAAAAGGTCATCCCGACGCTCCCAAAGGATTTTGCTTCCACCTAAAAAAGCACACTTGTTCCTGCTGCTGCATCCAGCGCGTCAAACATCCCACCTCCTACTTCAAACAAGACAGCATAGTGGGCACTTACATAGTAGAATTCGACACCAAGTCCTCCGCTTTGGACTGGACCGTGGGCGTCACCGAAAAGAACATGCTTCACGTGTACAAATGCGTGGGTTCAAAAGCCTGGTTAAGCGTTTACGGTCTACCCGAGCCCCTAGTCAGTGACCAGATCAATGTCAACTTCCGGAACAAGTTTAAAACCATGGAGGTCACTCTACGCAAGCCCATACCTACTTCAATCTGGGCGGAGCAAATGCACGGTCTAAAAAACAGTGGGCGTTTTGTCCTAGTCACGGAACTGGACCCGGGTTACTCCAAATTCGACGCTTATATCGTCACCAAAAAATGCCTGACGCCAAACGTCCTTCTTTTCGGGATTCAAGTTGTGCCCTCGGCAAGAATCGGAGTGCGCTTGGGTTTCCACGTCCGCTTGGAAAGGGATGGGATAAATCGTCCATACACGCCCATTTGCCCCATGCTAATGGACCATCCCACAATAGTGCATGGGACAAAAGCTAAAGAAAAACAGGAAATGGAGGACTTGCCCCCGACAATTCTCTATTTTATGATTAAAATCTATCCCAATGGCCAATTCACCAAAATGCTGGACTGTATTGAGCTTGATGATGGACGAGAACTAGCCACTTTGCAAGTGTCCACTCCGCATGGCTACTTTGATTTCGAGTTTATTCAGGACTTTGCCAGCTTGTTTTTAATTAGTGCGGGTAGTGGACTAGCGCCCATGATGAGAATACTGCAGCACTTTTGGCATCTTAATGATAAGATAAGAGGAAAGAGAATAGCCCTCTGGCACAGTTGTCAAACGGAACACGACCTGATTTTTAAAAAGGACTTTCAAGAGTTGGAAGAGGCTACCTCGTGGTTTCACTATTTTCCGGTGTTAACTCAAGTTAGTGAACAGAGTCAGTGGAAAGGGCTCAGGGGAAGGATTTGCGAGATGCTGGTGAACACTTGCGCGTCGGAAATTGGGCTGGATAAAAGTGGACTGAAGAAAGCGTGCATTTGTGGACCACCAGGGTTTAATGCGACTGCAGTTGAGTAAGCTTTTAATTTAAAAACTTTAAAATTTTTTCATAGAAAGTAACTATTTTTTAAAAACTGTTTATTTTTAGGTCAATTATCCACAAAGTGAAATTGGAGAATATTTTCGTGTTCAACAACTAGTCATCTTTGTGGTTCAGGTTCAAGTAGCCCCATCTTTTAACCAAGTGCAAAATTTGTACAATAAACTTGCAAAGTAAAGGGCTCTCTTAAAGAGCAAACCGGCTCAAACGACCTTGAACAATGAAGAATGCTTATTTTTTTAGCGTGCTGGGCTGTATCACATTTCGCATTGATCATCATCCCATTACCATTTTCATGTGCCGCTAATTAACTGTAATGCGATATGCCATGCTACTATTATCAGCATAAACAACGAGTATTCTTTAAAAAAAGTAAAAGTTACAATCTAAAAAATATGATTACTTCACGCAAATTCATTATTCCACGCAAAAATGCATTGCTATTATTAATGGCCATGTAAGGTCAGAGTCACAGTTCATTGCACAAAATGGTTTATTATTTTTAGCAAAATGTTTGGCCCGATGCCATTCTGCCCACTGACGAGTGACTAGTGGCCATTGCCACGTAATAAATAGAAAATGAGCCACGCTGCCACGCGCTTATATTCATTTTATTTAAAAACCGGTTATTTTGGAACAAAAATTATCAGTTTTTTGTAAATTGTAAAGCATGCTTTTTGTTTGGGACTAGAAAAAAAGTGGACAAAATATTTTATTTAGTATCCTCCTGAGTTGTATCCTCCGGAACTACGTCCAGAAGAACCTCCAGAGCTCAAATCAAACTCGGCCACACGTTGAGCCCTTTCTGGTCTTCCGATGGAAAGGCTTCCTCCAGAGCTTCCACCTGAGGAACGGCTTGGGGCTCCATAACTGCTGCTTGGAGGGCTGTAGGCTCTAGAAGAACCTGAGCTTTCGCTTTGGGCAAGAATTTGGCTAACCCGGGCAAAGACATCATCACCAACCAAGCTGGATCCACTGCCTCCACCAACTCCTCCAGAACCACCGTCGTTTTCGCTGAGAATTTGGGCCACGCGGGCTAGAAGGGCTTCGTCAACATCTCCACTACCTCCGGCAATGGCAAGGGCCACAATGGCGGAAAAGACAACGACCTAAGCACAGAAAACCCGAAAATTAAAAAAGTCACCGATTTTGTCACTTGAAATATTTTTTTCGGCACTTACAAATTTAAGCATTTTGACTGCTGAGCTATGAGTGAGCAAAAAATGTGGACCTAATTTGAACTCGTCAACGGACTAACTGACTCCCTGCAACCCCATTTCCCTCCTTTTATATTGTAACCACAAGTAAGATGGAGAACGCAGGGAATAATTTAGACCCAAAAAACCACAAAATTTTTATGACTAAATCAACATGACCCATCATTATAATCATCAAAGTTGACTTGACTGTGACACAGTAAGCCTTTCTTTCTGTAAAAATAGGGATAATTTTTGCCATTTTTTAGAATGAAGATGGGCATAATTATTACATGCACAGTACAGTGTACAGCGATGATGATGACCTGATAAGATTATTTGTGCTGAACTGCTAACTAGGATAACCCACGACTTTGTCTTGTGCTTTTTTCCATTTTAGGCCAAAAAAGTGAATTTATTCAACTTTTGTCTTGTGAGTTGTGAATATATTTAACTTTTTCAAGTTAAAAGTCAACTGGTGCTAATAAAACAAGCCAAATTGGCTAAATTGCTGCACTTTTTATCTGGTTAACATTGAAACTTGCTTTAAAAAAGTGTCACTTTTCATACTGCTCACATTTTGCTAGTTTGGAATGATAAATTACTTTGTTGGGTTTTATTGCACTTTTATTGCTCTTTATTTAACTTTTTTTTTCATTTAAGCAAACAAAGCATGATAAAACAATTACAATTGAGGAATTGTCCATTTTAGTAAAATAATTTTGGATTGAGATGCTAGACACGTTTTTATTTTGCAGGGTGCATTCTCTGACAGCTTTGGTTGATAAGTTGGTTTGCCTCGATAACTGTTTTGTTAGCAGTTAGCACGTTTAGTTAAATATTTTAGATTTGCTTAAGTGCTACCAATCTTCACCAACACGTACACACGCGTGTGTGATTGTGTGATTGATTAAAAACAATAAAAACTTCAACTTTTTTTCTAGTAAAAGAATAAATGTAAAGTGTAAAGTGCAGAGAGATAAATGATGCGGAATTGGATTTTACTTCAATTTAATTATTTCAACTTTAACATTCAAGGTGCACTTGTTACAAGAATGTCAACTAATAAAAAGCAAATCAATCTTTAGAAGAAAAAAATTCAATCATTAAAAAACGGATGCAGTTTCTCATTAAAAGTTTTTTGGCAAAGAACATGTTTTGTCGTTGTTTCTGCATGAATTGCATTCAATATCTTAAAGGTTAATAAGCCGTAAACCTCTTGTAATAAATGCACTTTAATTTGAAAGTCAAGGTCACCTATAGATAATTATAAAAAAAAACTTCGAGGAATCAGTTATATCCCATCTATCTCACCTTCAAATCTCTCCTTTGTCAAAGTTTATAACAAGTGGCGTTAGCGGCGCAAGCAAATTGTTGGCCCAATTTGTTTCAAATTGAATTCCATTAAAAATTAGCAATTCAATTTTGATTTGTGCACACTGTACAATAATGTACAGCAACGGCACATGACAATTGACAAAGAGATTTGTATCTTGTACACCGGTTTTTGTGGGCGGTGGCTGCGGTCCAACTCTCCATTTTAAATGCAAACCAGATTAACCCTTTCGTTTTTCATCATCATCAAACAATAACACGCAATACATTTAACATGACATCATTTAACCAGTTCTGGCTTATTTACGCATGGTCAATCTTTGATGACTTAATTGCTCTAATAATTTGTCATATGAGTCATATAAGCAAACGTTTAAACGTTTTGGAATAAAATGGCAATTAAAAGTGTAACAAAAGAGGCTTGGTTTTTAGGTTATTTTTATGACTTGATTTTTATTTGCATAATTTTTCTTTTCATGCAGTTATCTAAATTGTAAATAGGTACTTGGGTAATATTATTTTATAAAGACAACAGAACAGATCGGATCCATTTTTGACTAAAAAATTACCAAACAATTCATAACGAACCAAAAACATTTCATTTTAAAAACCCGCAATAATCTTTCAGACGAAACATGTTGTAAAATGACCAGTTTTTATATAAAAATATGCTATTTTTAAAAAAGAGATGGCAAAAATTGTAACAAAAACTTAGTTGTATCCGCCATTGTTGTACCCTCCACTACGGAATCCTCCAGAGCTAGAGCTCAAATCGAATTCCGCCACACGCTGGGCCCTTTCTGGACGTCCAAGATTAATTCCACCGCTGGATCTCTGAGGGGCACCATAACTGGAGCTTGGTGGGGGTCCATAGCTGTCTGATGGAGCTCCATAGCTGCTGGAAGGGGCGGAATAACCTCTGGAGCTGGAGCTCTGCTCACTCTGTTCCAAAATCTGAGCTACTCTGGCCAAAAGCTCTGCATCCACAAACTGGGCACCATCATTGCCCCCATCGTCGTATCCACTGCTACTGAAACCACCGCTGGAAAAGCTGCTAAAGGAAGGGGCTCCGTAGCTGCTGGGGGGCTCCGCAACGGAAACGGCCACAAGGGCAAACAGGACAAGCACCTAAAACACCGAACAAAATTGATATAGAAAAACCGCACATATTGCACCGATTTTTGTTTTCAAAGGAAACTTCACTTACAATTTTATTCATTTTTTTGGCACGTTGGCACTTGGCACACTTTATATTTTTTTAGTGATCACCACTGGCTTTCCAAACTAAAACTGATTAGTTTTGAGCCAGTGCCCTGTTCCTTTTATATTGATTATCTGGCTTTGATCACAACGTCAGCGAATAAAGGTCCATTGTTCATTTTCAGGGAAAATATTTCTCCTTAAGAGCAGAATCCACATAAGAAAAATTATGTTATTATAATTATCAGTCAACCAAACAAACTCACAAACTCCAATCCAATATCAGCATCACAAAGTCACCTTTAACTTGTCATTATCATTTTCTGCCTCCATTATTCCTTTATTCCATACCATTATAATACATTGCGTGTGTACGAGTAGCAATTGTTGTTTTTTTTACAATTGCATACTTGCCGTTACTTTACCGTTATTATTATATTAGCACGCAGAAAACGGCGAGAAATGTAATAGCGTAAAAAATAATGTGGCAAGGGGCAAGTAAAGTACTTCTAAACTCAGTCATGCATAAAATGCCATCACATCGCATCTATCTTAACAATCCAAACGCCTTTAGTATAACGTATCATCTCAATCTAAACAATCCACATTATTATCCAACCCAACAAGATCATCATCAACATTTACTATACTTGTTTATTATTACGGAGGAATATGATGGAATGGCTTCTAAAATAGCTAGATAGAATAGGCCAAACCTATTATCTTGTGCCTTATTCCTATCTACTTGGCTGCAAAATTGTTTAAAGGATTTTCTATCCTACTTTTTTAGCTTTATTATGGATTATATAATTGCAATTATAATCCGACTGTGTGATGATTACAATTATTACTACAAATGCACATGAGTAGTATGATTACATGACGCTTTTTCTTGTTCATCAGTTAAAGTTCGTCATCATGAAAATCAAGTGTAAAGGATATTGTGTGAACTTGACTTTTTTTATTTTTGCAATTCCAAGAAAATTTTCATACGAAGGTGTCGTGTTGGAATTTGGAATGCGTAAACAAAAACAATGGCACTTGCAATGCAACATACCTAATTGGGTGCTAAATTAGCGTGTGGGACGTGGGATACGAATAAGCAGCCAAGCCTCTTTTAAATAATTAATTAGTTCGTTAGTTTTCATTTCAACAGGAACTGTAGGTATATGCTTATCTAACTTTTTAAAAAGATAAGTTGGTAATCAGCAATATTAGCAAAGCAAATTGTAACAAGCTGTGTATCATTTGTAAAAATTATTCCTAAGTGAACAACACGGGGTTTGTTTTATTGCCCAGTTTGCTTTGTTGATTTACAATTGACAATTGTTTATTATAGGCCATCACGCTGGGATTTTTATGCTTTTATGCAGTTGGTGGGCATTTGTAAAGTTGCATTTTTATTTCATTTAACAATCCAAAAGGTTCTAGGTTTTATGCTTCAGCTGCCAAAGCCCTAAATTCCACAAAAGGAAGGATAAAAATGACGAAATGTTTTTGTAAAAGTCTATCCATCCAACAATTGTGCAAATTTTGCTATTGAGCTAGTCAATAAACAAGGTCAACTATCATGCACTTTTTTTTACTAGTTCATCTTTCTTCTTCAATTTCAATATTACACAGTAAGAAGCTGCTAAGGGTGCCAATGAATCTGCTTTGAAGTTTTCTGAATGTTTAATGAATATGAATAGCAAGCTATTAGTCAATATATTTTTCCAACCGTGTAATTATAAGCTTGTCTTTGACATTGTAACTCTGCCTGAAATATATGGACATTGTAAATCATCCAAATAATATAAAATTGCATGTCTGTGTGTGTCCATCATGTCCAATGCTCGTCTTCTTCATTATCTACCATGCACTCATTAGAATTACACCCTTGTCAATTGTCAATCTTATTTTTACGTTTGTAATCAGCTTAGTCGCAATAAAATAAGGTATCTAGTTAGCTACGCTGTAGCTGCTGTGTATAAAGGCCACTTTGGTGTCTGGTGTCATCATTCAAATTTTTATATGATCGATAAGCAGATAAGTAGACAGAAGTGCGTGGGCAATATTTGTTCCCTTAAGGCAATCTCATCGAAGAAAAATCGATCACTTCAAGATCAACTTTATTATCATATTTTAAAAATGGAACAAAATAGGACACCAATGCATAGCCGAAAACTCAAAAATATTTATGGAAATTTGAGGATTATGTCAAGTTTGCATTTTTCCCAACTTTTTAAGCCATTTTTTCCGCTTTAGGCCCTGTTGATTGGAATTTTAACACTAACAAAGGCATTGACTGTTTGACAATGCTGTTGTACGTGACATTGTTAAAAGTGATGACATTTTTATTCACCTTTTGGGATAATAAGCCAACATAACATAACACTCGCGTGTGTGCGTATATTATTCAAATGATTAATTATTATGTTCGTTTTCCTTTAAAAATTTCCTCTAAAGGTACTTTAAGGAAAGGGTACTTAATAATTATTACACATTAATACAATTTTTCAATGCCTGGCCATAAAATGTGTAATAAAAACAAAATATTTGGGATAATCAACACACTATGCTGCTGCATTGTTGACTTTTGACTTTATTTTGCTTGAAAGAAGAAGATAAAGTGGATATCAACAGCAATTAATATTGTTTGTGTATTCATTATATTCCAACGGTTAATAACGGCCTAGCCAAGAGAGTGAATGAATATTATTTGGGTAGATTAGCCCCATTTTATCATGAAAAGGGAAACGGTCAGTAGTATGGCATGGCGTCTGGTGGCGTCGACGCAGACACTTGACCAACCAAACCCCAGACCTTGACGCAGAGAAATTTAAACAGATAAATTATTTGAAAATGTGTGTGAATTTGTGACATCTTCCCTTTTTTATTGGTTTTTTTATTTTTGGTCATTCTTACTAATTTGTTGGTTAATAGGCCATAAAAAGCCCTTTAATGTGAATTATTACAATGCCCACTTTGTTTCTACTTGCTTAACCATGCCCCAAAACGCATTAATTAAATTTGTACACAAACTTATTTGTTTATTACGTGTGCTTTTTACACATCCTTGTAAAACATAAAACACACTGTTAATTGCAATTTATGGCTGTGTTTACACCTAAAAGTGTGTACAGGGCCATTTTCAACGACTTTTTATCCGAAAAAAATTTGCACACAATTGGCAAATAAGTTTTGTCTGTGATTCTGTGGCATTCCTCCAGATATTTTGTATTGTGGGAATTTGCAAAACCATTAAAATCGTAAATCAGCAGTTTAAATGGCTTTACACACGCCCCGTTATGTTGTGATCAGATGAAGATTCTATGCAAAAATTATAAATTATTGGGTAATTGTTGCAACTGTGATGCTACTTTGCACATTCCAAAATTCCAACTTGGCATTTTTTACATTAAAAAATTTACTTTACATTAAACAGCTAATTTATTATAAAACGGTTGTATTTTCGCGTAATCTAGTCATATATAGCGTAACAATTAATGACAATGAAGTTGATGTGTACCTACACATCTACATTGATTGTAATTAGCAATCGAGAAAAATGGATGGGCTTTGCATTCTCATTCTATCTGCCTGTGACAATTTGGATAGCCACTTGTTTTCGAATAAACAATGTTAATGAGCTTTAGATGTAATCATTAACAGCTTACATTGTAGATTATGCAATATAAATGCACTCTTCTGTCAGGATTAATTATGATTATGATGCATTTTTGTATGCAACTTGTATTGCATAGGTCAATTGTCAGTGTGGCAAAAAAGGCGGTGTTCATTTTTCAAAGAATACAAAGTTCCCAGCGAGCGTACGTTTTAATTGCTTGCACGTGTGCTACATTTATTTTAAGCTAATTATAAATTGTTGAGCTTTTGAGCTAAAATTACTTCATTTAATGCTCATGTATTTCATCGCAAGTCAAATGTTGTGTATATTTTTACATGATTCATTCGTGATTCGTGATCCAATGCATGCACAATCGAACAAGCATTTTAATTCATTTTTGCGATATGGAATATTTTTCTGTAAAAAATATTCCGCACTTGAGAATGAGAACCAACTGGAATTAACAAGTTTATACTAAAACATAAAATAATCCATCAAACAGAGACAGTGAGATAGCCAACGTTATTGGTAAAAGTAAGATGCTTCACGGTCAACACGCACGTCAGCTCATTCAAAAGCTTTACTGACACAACAAACCTTTCCATCCTCATTATATTTTCAATCTCGAAACTTCTTTTTAATTTTAATGCATAATTCCGGCTTAATAACCTTTTTGATATAGAAATGCTATCCGTATTTGAAGATGACGCTTATCTTTCAATTTTTAAACTTACCTTTTTAATTCAATTTACAAAAAGTGCATTCTAAATCTTCTAACGTTTAACCCTGAGCCTTCTTTCCCTAGCCAAATCTAGCCATTGCACAATACTCTACATACAAGTCTACTAACCCCAAATTTAAACTCAAAGGTCAGTATCATACATTGTGAATTGTTCAGACTTCAGACACATTTCTTTATTGGCTAGCCAGACACTTGTCTCTCGCGTCTTTTAAAAAAGCAATATCTTCTCAGAATCAGAATGAATACTTGAGCTTTTAGCCTTGTGCAAAAATAATAATTGAACAATTTATGAACGTACATCCTATTTAGCATTATTATTTTACGCACTCGATTTGGTCGGCTCTATCAAATGATACGTATGACGGTGTAATGTGCGTAACCAATTTTATTATTGAGTTTTATTCAATTATGCATAAGCGAATGGTCAACGTGTTCAAAAAATCAAGAGAATATACTTCGGAATATACTCAGCGTCAAACCTTACATCTGCGGACTGTAGAACGTCGCTACACATCGTGCAACTTTTGTATGGTGCACAAATCAAGCTAAAAAAAGTTCATTTGGTACAAAAGTGGAACCGTAGAATATTATCAAAACATCCCAAAAGTCCATCATTAGTTTCCCATTTCACTTGTAATAATAATAGCCCTTCATCAAAATCAAATAATGCAAAATTCCTCTCATTGTTACAAGCATGAAAGGTATCAATTACAATTTTTTTCTAAATGTTTTCTTGACCTTTTCATTGAACTAACCTTTCCTTTTTCATGCTATCTAAAATAATAATCAACTAGAACTTTTATAGCTTTAAAAAATTTCAAAAAGCATCACACGCTTATTTGAAGTTGGCTTGTAAAATGGCGGCTAGACTAAAGTGTTTTGTTGATTTTGGTTTAAATAATCAATGAACTTTAATGCTTCAACACTGCAAATGTTAAAACATGTCATGTTGCTTTTCTGTTATCTGTACAAGCACTCAGTAATAGTAACATGTACTAATTAACAGTGACATGGTCCACTTGACAAGTATATTTTTGCACACTGGGTAAACATTGAACAAGGTAAAAGTTAAACTTCGGGAAGTATCTTCTCATTTGCAAAAAATGGCGTCGGCCATGATAGCTCTATATAAGCTTGGTATTGGCGATTTTGGCATATTGATTGATTTGCTGTTATGTAATTTGAATAAGTTTAAGAAGTTCAATGTCAGGAGTCGGGAAATGTTTGATTTGAAGTTGTCAATTGATGCGTGTCATAAAGTCATAATAATAATAATATGAAATATTAACATAGATAGTTACATATTTGATGAAATATGCGGATATGTGCATTGCTAGCGCGTGATTTATTTAAAAAATACATCGAATCATGTCAAAATTTCCACTTCATTTGGCACCGAAAGTATAACAGCCAGAAAACTCACGCGGTATGGACCGCATTGAATATAAATGCAGCTTCCATTTTCATCACAAACCAGAATCGGGCACACATCCAGCATCTACCTAGTTTATCAAACGGTCTCAAAGCAATCGGCAAAATGAAAGTCGTCGCTGTATTCTTCGCCTGTGTCATCTCCGCATCTTTGGGTAAGCTACAATTCAAATGACACTTACACTAATTTGTTACCAAATTAAAGTTTTCCATTCAAATTTTTAACTATAAACTAACTTTCTTCTCATGTAGCTGTGCCATGGATACCAGAGCCCAGAAATGACCAATGGTGGATGGACCGCCACAACGGCTTCGTTCAAAACAGTCAAATTAACAACGGCTCTATCCGCGTTCTCTTTTACGGCGACTCCATCACCGAAGGATGGCTTGGAGAAGGTAAACCCGTTTATGATCAATATTATCTTCCTCTTGGAACTGCCAACTACGGTATTGGAGGAGACCAGACCCAACACGTTTTGTGGAGAATTCAGAATGGAGAGGTCATCGAACAGCTTAACCCTAAAGTCTGCGTGATCAAAATCGGGACCAACAATATTAACGAGGGCGTTACCGAAATCGCCATGGGAGTAGTTTTCGATGTTCAAGAACTCAGAGAACGGCTACCCAACATGAAGATCCTTTTACTTGGAGTTCTTCCCCGCAACAATGAAGAGCTTACCAGAAAGACTTCCGCCGTTAACGATATCATTAAGGGACTGGATAACGGAAAGACTATTCGTTATCTGGACATGAAGGACCACTTTTACAGAGGAGGAAACGACTTTGTCACTGAACTCTATACTTCCGACTTGCTTCATTTAAGCCAGGCTGGCTACAGGAAGTGGGCCGAGGTTATGGATCCTTTGTTCAAGGAAATGCTCAATAGCCCATAAATACATATAACTGTGATACTTTTTAAAATAAAAACTTGATAGCTAGTCTAATTTGAAAGCGCCTTTAAAACGTTATTCATTGTCATTCGAATTCAAATTAATGCTTCAATGCATGATTTATCTGTAGGAAAGGCATAACTAAATTTCATAGTGTTTTGAGAAATGCTGGTACCCAATAACTATCTCATCAAATTTTCTACCAAAATCTGCGAGTTTTTCCATTTTCCTTCTCCCTGAAGCTTGGATATTTCTTGCTGCCTTTCTTAGAACTATCTTTTTCAAATTTTGCAGGGAATTAAGACTAGTTACCCAGGCAATTCTATCTTTATAAATGAGGCTATTGTACAAAATTAATTAGGAGCATGATTGAGACACATTAAACATCCACAATATCTAAATCTATTCATAAAATAATCCCGAGCAAGTCAATTTGTTCTGTTTTCGGATTCAAAGCCAAGCCTTTTTTTTCTTTAGAATTGATACTGTCCTTTTAAAATATTCCTTCCCTTTCCTTACAAACAAAAACAAATTTTAAATATCAGGTACACCTTAAACTGCAAGTAATGCAGATAAACTGAAATTGTTTGAAGGGTTTTGCTGATATTAGTTTAGTCAATGAAAGAGCGCTCCAGTCCATTAAAATAACATGTCATGTTAGCTCTTATCTGCACAACCACTCAAAAGTAACACGTACCGATAATTAACAGTGACATGGAGCACTTGACAAGTGTTTTTGCACACTGAGCAAACAATGAATAAACTCTGGTAAAATGGAAAGAAAGGTTCACATACACTGTACTCCCTTAGGATCCTAAGGTACCAGTTGTAACCATGGTTACATTGTTGCAACCCTTATTGCATTCGGGTGTCCTTGGCTACATTTAGTTGTACATGGATAACCTTGATTGCAGAGTTATCGACGATGGCTTATCGTGAGAAAGGTAGGAACAGACACATCAAATTGTCCGGAATAATAATGTTTGCCAGTAAATGATCAAAACTTAAACTTCGGGAAGCATCTTCTCATGCCAAAAATAGTATCCGCCATGATGGCTTATGTATACCATAAACTATTGACGTAGACAATGATTGATTTGCTGTTATGCAATTTGAATAGGCCAATGTCAGAGAAAATGTTGGATTTGAAGTTTTTAATGGATGAGAATGTCACAAAAAATTTAAATACAAGTGGAATATAAAACAAGTACCTATTGGATATAAATATAAACTTATAGCATATAGGTAGTTATAAACACTGAATCGATCGATTAACTTTATGGATATACTGCTAGCGCGTGATTTTACAGTTTAAAAACATCGTGAGTCACGTCAAACTTTCCACTTTTGCTATCTCCATTTGGAGTAGCATGTCAGGAAACTCTCACGCAATATGGACCGAATTGAATATAAATGCAGGTTTCTCTAGGTCTCATAAGCCAGTGGAACAGATTAGAACAAAGATCAACCCAGTGCAATCTACGTTCTCAATTCCATCCGCAAAATGAAGTTCGTCGCTGTGTTCTTTGCTTGTGTTGTCTCCGCGGCTGTGGGTAAGCCACCATTCATTAAAGTTGACTTTAATCCATTTAGCATTTATTCTCTCAATTATTTTACTAAACCAACTTCACTTGTACATTTCTAGCTGTACCATGGGTACCAGAGCCCAGAAACGACGGAAACTGGATGGACCGCCATAACGGGTTTGTTCAAAACACCATTGGAAACAATGGCTCCATCCACGTTCTCTTTTACGGCGACTCCATCACCGAAGGATGGCTAGGTGCCGGTAAACCCGTTTATGACCAGTACTACCTTCCTCTTGGAATTGCCAACTACGGTATTGGCGGAGACCGTACTGAACACGTTTTGTGGAGAATGAAGAACGGAGAAGTTACTGACCAACTTAACCCTAAAGTTTGTGTGATCAAAATCGGCACAAACAACATTGGCGAGGGTGTAACCGAAATTGCCATGGGGGTTGTTTATGACGTTATCGAGCTTAGGGAAAGACTGCCAAACATGAAGATCCTGCTTTTAGGAGTTCTTCCCAGAAACAATGAAGAACTTACCATTAAAACTTCTGCGGTTAATGATATCATTAAGGGACTGGATAATGGAAAGACTATCCGTTTTCTGGACATGAAGCAACATTTCTACAGAGGTGGAAATGACTTTGTCACCGAGCTTTACACTTCCGACTTGCTTCACTTGAGCCAAGCTGGCTACCAGAAATGGGCCGAGGTTATGGATCCTTTGTTCAAGGAAATGCTCAATAGCGCATAAATAAAATCAAACTGTGATATTTTTTAATAAAAACTTTATAGCTAATTAAATTTGAATGCGACTATATAAAGTTATTTATTGTCATGGCCACAATTGGATTTCAAATTAATGCATATATTCATATGGTACATTTTGACAAATGCCTAATGACACAAATTTTTAAAATATATTTCTAGCATGATCTGCAAACTTTAAGATTTTCCATTTTCCTTGTTGCTTAGAAATGTATGCTGCCTTTCTTGCAATAGATTTTACAAATTTTACAAGACAGTAATTAGTTAATTAGATGGTTTATGTCTCGTTCATAGTTATAGTTAGTTAGTTCATTGTAATTACCCTTTTGACCCTTTAATGAACTTATCTTTCCCAGTCTTTTGAGCCAAAAATAGACTTAAAATTTGCAGGTGCACTTTTATTGTTTGATTGCATTAATGACAGATATATTTGTAACGTGTTTTATTGATATTTATTTAATCGATGAAAGAACACCCCAGCCCTGTAAAATAACATTAACATATCACATGTAAATTTTTTTAATCAATTTACCTGCACGTATACAACCACTCAAAAGTATAGTTTTTAACAAAACGGTTATTTGAGAAGGCATGTTTTATGCACGCAATTAGGAACAGTTTCTTTGCACACTGAGTAAACAAGCAAAAACTCACCATATTTTTAGATATATGACGTCTGCCAGCATTGATCTTGATTTACACACATTTCGGATTTTGATTGATTTGCTTGTAGTTTAAATATGTATGCTTGAGAATGTCAAAATGCTAAATTTGAAGTTTCCTATACACTTTCACAACTGATGAATGTCACAAATAATTAGAGTGATCAAGTTAACAAATACATGAGTTTTTAAAAGTTAAAAACACTTTAAACCTTGAATTACGTCAAACGTCAAAGTTTTCACTTTTGATATCTTCCTTTTTGATAAAAAAATAAAAAATGACCATACGAGAGGAATCGAATTGAATATATAAAGGTCGATTTACTTCATAGCCTTCTGATCAAGCCGAAATCAAGTCTATAGATGTAATAGCTCTCAAATCAATTTGCAATATGAAAGCCATCTCTGTAATTCTCGCTTGTGTTATTTCTGCGGTTTTGGGTAAGCTAACACTTAATTCAAAACATCTTTTTTCGTTTCACCGTTTCTATCAACATTTTCTAATGTACGATTTTTTGTAGCTACACCATGGGTAGCCGAACCCAAAACTGATGCAAATTGGGTGGCCCAGCATGAGCGGTTTGTTAACAACACCAGAGCCAACAATGGTTCCATCCGCGTTCTCTTTTACGGTGACTCCATCACTGCAGGATGGGGAAGCACCGGTAAACCTGTTTTTGACGAATATTATCTTCCCCTGAACACAGCGAACTACGGCATTTCCGGGGACCGTACTGAACACGTTTTGTGGAGAATTCAAAACGGAGAAGTTACCGACAACCTAACCCCTACCGTTTGCGTTATCAAAATCGGCACCAATAACATTAACGAAGCTGTGGCCGATATTGCAATGGGTATAGTTTACGATGTTCATGAACTCCGAGAACGCCTACCCAACACAAAGATCCTCCTCTTGGGAGTTCTTCCACGGAATAACGAGGAGCGCACCATAAAAACATCTCAGATTAACGATATTATTAAGGGACTGGATAACGGTAATACCATCCGTTTTCTGGACATGAAGAACCACTTTTACAGAGGAGGAAATGACTTTGTCACAGAACTCTACACTTCCGACTTACTTCATTTAACCCTGGCTGGCTACAGGAAATGGGCAGAGGTTATGGATCCTCTTTTCAGAGAAATGCTCAATAGCTCATAAGTTAATTAAATTGTCCTTTTATGACTAAAAGCGTTTAATTATTTTTTGGAATTAAAGATTTTTTGGTTTAATTTAATTTGGAAGAGCGCATTT